>PVIA01012935.1:0-34968 GCA_004024845.1 Tonatia bakeri
AGCCTGTCCTCTATTTCAGTGTCTTTGACTATATTTTGCTTGTTTCTTTGTTTTGTTGTTAAGGTTCCTTTTAAAGGTGAGATCATATGGCATGTATCTTTCACTGCCTGGCTTATTTCGCTTAGCATAATGCTTTCCAGTTGCATCCATGCTGTGGCAAAGGGTAGGAGCTCCTTCTTTCTTTCTGCTGTGTAGAATTCCATTGTGTAAATGTACCATACTTTTTTGATCCATTCATTTACAGATGGGCACCTAGGTTGCTTCCAGCACTTAGCTATTGTAAAGTGTGCTGATATGAACAGTGGGGTGCATAGGTTCTTTTGGATTGGTGTTTCAGGGTTCTTAGGATATAGTCCCAGCAGTGGAATTGCTGGGTCAAAAGGCAGATCCATTTTTAGTTTTCTGAGGAAATTCCATACTGTTTTCCATAGTGGTTGTACCAGTCTGCAGTCCCACCAACAGTGCACTAGGGTCCCCTTTTCTCCACAACCTCTCCAACACGTGTTGTTTGTTGCTTTGTTTATGATGGCCGTTCTCACTGGTGTGAAGTGGTATCTCATTGTGGTTTTAATCTGCATCTCTCTGATAGCTAGTGATATTGAACATCGTTTCATGTGTCTCTGGATCTTCTGTATGTCCTCCTTGGAGAAGTGTCTGTTCAAGTCCTTTGCCCATTTTTTAATTGGGTTGCTTGTCTTCTTAGAGTGGAGTCCTGTGACTTCTTTATATATTTTGGAGATTAAGCCCTTGTCTGAGGTATCATTGGCAAATATGTTTTCCCATACAGTTGGTTCTCTTTTTATTTTGATACTGTTTTCTTTAGCTGTGCAGAAGCTTTTTATTTTGATGAGGTCCCATTTGTTTATTCTCTCCTTTATGTCTCTTGCTCTAGGGGACATGTCAGTAAAAAAGTTTTTGCGTGATATATCTGAGATTTTCCTGCCTATGTTCTCCTCTAGTACTTTAATGGTGTCACGGTTTATATTTAAGTCTTTTATGCATCTTGAATTGATTTTTGTATAAGGTGTAAGTTGGCATTCTAGTTTCATTTTTTTGCACGTAGCTGTCCAGTTCTCCCAGCACCATTTGTTGAAGAGGCTATTTTTACTCCATTTTATGTTGCTGCCTCCTTTGTCAAATATCAATTGACCATAGAGACTTGGGTTTATTTCTGGGCTCTCTGTTCTGTTCCATTGGTCCATGTGCCTGTTTTAATGCCAGTACCAGGCTGTTTTGATTACAGTGGCCTTGTAGTTTAGTGTCAGGTATTGTGATCCCTCCTACTTTACTCTTCTTTCTCAAAATTGCAGTAGATATTCGGGGTCGTTTATGGTACCATATAAAATTTTGAAGTGTTTGTTCTGTCTGTGAATTAAGCCATTGGTACTTTAATAGGTATTGCATTGAATGGGTAAATTGCTTTTTGTAGTATGGACATTTTAATGATATTAATTCTTCCAGTCCATGAACATGGTGTATGTTTCCATTTGTTTGTGTCTTCCTTGATTTCTTTCCTCAGTGGTATATAGTTTTCTGAATACAGATCTTTTACCTCTTTGGTTAGGTTTATTCCTAGGTATTTTCTTTTTCTTTTTCTATTTCAAATGGAATTTTTTCCTTGACTTCTGCTTCTGCTGTTTCATTCGTGGTGTACAGAAGTGCCTTTGATTTCTGGATATTGACTTTGTATCCCGCTGTTTTGCCAAAGTCGTTTATTAGGTCAAACAGTTTTTTGGTAGAGTCTATAGGATTTTCTATGTACACTGTCATGTTATCTGCAAACAATGACAGTTTTGTTTCCTCCTTTTCAATTTTGATTCCTTTTATTTCCTTTTGTTTTCTGATTGCTGTGCCTAAAACTTCCAATACTATATTGAATAAAAGTGGTGAAAGTGGACAACCTTGTCTTCTTCCTGTCCTTAGTGGAAAACATTTTAGCTTTTGCCCATTGAGTATGATGTTGGCTGTAGGTCTCTCATATATGGCCTTTATTATGTTGAGGAATCTTCCCTCTATTCCCACTTTGCTGGGTGTTTTTATCGTAAATGGGTGGTGTACCCTATCAAATGCTTTTTCCATATCTAGTGATATGATCATGTGATTTTTGTGTTTGCTTTTGTTTATGTGATGTATTACATTTACTGATTTGTGAATATTGAACCATCCTTGCATCCCTGGGATGAGACCCACTTGGTCATGGTGGATGATCTTTTTAATGTATTGTTGGATGCAGTTTGCCAGTATTTTGTTGAGGATTTTAGCATCAATGTTCATCAGAGATATTGGCCTGAAGTTTTCTTTCTTCGTTGTGTCTTTATCTAGTCTTGGAGTTAGGATGATGTTGGCCTCATGAAAAGAGTTTGGGAGTCTTCCATCTTTATGGATTTTTTGGATTAGTCTGTGAAGGATAGGGGTTAGCTCTTCCTTAAATGCTTATAGAATTCTCCTGTGAAACTGTCTGGTCCAGGTCTTTTGTGTGTAGGGAGTTTTTTAATTACTGCTTCAATTTCTTTTGCTGTCATTGGTTTGTTCAGATTTTCTGCTTCTTTTTCATTGAGTTTTGGAACATTATATTTTTCTAGAAATTTGTCCATTTCCCCTAGGTTTTCAAATTTCTTGGCATACAGTTCTTTGTAGTAATTTCTTACAATTCTTTGTATTTCTGTGGTATCAGTTGTAATCTCTTCTCTTTTATTTCTGATTGTGTTTATTTGGGTCTTTTCTCTTTTTTTCTTGATGAGTCTGCTTAAAGGCTTGTCAATTTTGTTTTTCTTTCAAAGAAGCAGCTCCTGGATTCATTGATCCTTAGAATTGTGCTTTTAGTCTCTATGTCTTTTAATTCTGCTCTGATCTTGGTTATTTCTTTCCTTCTATTTGCTCTGGGTTGTCTTTGTTGTTGTTCCTCTAATTCTTGTAGATGTAGGGTTAGGTTGTTTGTTTGAAATATTTCTATCTTTTTTAGGTATGCCTGTATTGCTATGAACTTTCCTCTCAGGACTGCCTTCGCTGTGTCCCATATTTGTTGGGTTGTTGTGAGTTCATTTTCAATTGTTTCCAGAAACCTTTTGATTTCTTCCCTAATTTCATTCTTGACCTATTCATTGTTTAAAAGCATGCTGTTTAATCTCCATGATTTTGAGTGTTTTGGGTTTTTTTTCCTTGGGGTTGGTTTCTAGTTTCAGTCCCTTGTGATCTGAGAAAATGCTTTGTATGATTTCGATTGTCTTGACCTTGTTGAGACTTGTTTTGTGTCCTATCATGTGGTCTATCTTTGAAAATGTTCCATGTACATTTGAAAAGAATGGGTATTTAGCTTCTTTGGGATGAAGGGCTCTCTCAGTTAAGTTCATTTCGTCTAGGGCATTGTTCAATGTCACAATATTTTCGTTAATATTTTGTTTCAAAGATCTGTCCATTTTTGAGAGTGGGGTGTTAAAATCCCCGACTATGATTGTGTTGGTGTCAATATCTTTCTTGAAGTCCTCTAGGATTTTCTTTATATATTTGGGTGCACCTATGTTAGGTGCATATATATTTACAATATTTATGTCTTCTTGGTGGATTCTTCCCTTGAGTATTATGAAATGACCTTCTGGGTCTTTCTTTATGGCTCTTTTTTGGAAGTCTATTTTGTCTGAAAGGAGTATTGCTACCCCAGCTTTTTCTTCCTGTCTGTTTGCTTGGAAAATTTGTTTCCAGCCCTTCACTTTCAGCATGTGCAGGTCTTTTATCCTGAGTTGGGTCACACTTTCTTATCCATTCAGCTATTCTATGTCTTTTGATTGGAGCATTTAATCCATTTACATTTAAGGTTATTATTGATAGGTACTTATTCATTGCCATTTACATACCTGTGTTCCTCTCTCTCTCTTTTCCTTCCTTCCCTTAAAGCAGTCCCTTTAACATCTCTTGCAGAGCTGGTTTGGTGGAAGTGTATTATTTTAGACTTCTTTTGTCTGGGAAGCTTCTTATTTGGCCTGTCTTGATTGAGAGCCTTGCTGGGTAAAGTGGTTTTGGTTGCGATTTCTGGTTCTCATTACTTGGAATATTTTTTTGCCATTCTCTTCTGGCTTGGAGTGTTTCCATTGAGAAGTCAGCTGCTAGCCTTATTGGGGTTCCCTTGTATGTGACTTCCTGTTTCTCCCTTGCTGCCTTTAAGATTCTCTTTTTGTCTTAAAATTTTACCATTTTAATTATGATGTGTCTTGAAGTCGGCCTCTTTGGGTTCCTTTTGATAGGGACTCTCTGTGCTCTCTGGATTTGTGTGACTTTTTCTTTCTTCAAATTAGGGAAGTTTTCCATTACTGTTTCAAATAGGTTTTCTATCCCTTGCTCTTCTTCTTCTCCTTCTGGTATCCCTATTATATGGATATTATGACTTTTCATATTGTCTTGCATTTTTCTTAATCCATCTTCATTCTTTCTGAGCCTCTTTTCCTTTTTTTGCTCTTTCTGGGTGTGTTTTTCTACTTTGTCCTCCAATTCTGTAATTAAATCTTCTGCTTCATCCATCCTGCTTTTCATTCCTTCTACTGTGTTCTTCAGTTCAGAAATTGTATTCTTCATTTCCTCTTGACCCTTGTTGATAGTTTCTATTTCCTTTTTCATATTAATATAGTTTGCAGTGAGTTCCCTGTAGTTTCTGGTAGCTCATTGTGAGCTCATTGTGAGCTCATTGAGCTTCCTGATAATCATTTCTTTGAACTCAATACCTGATAGTCGAGTTGTCTCTATTTCATTTAGCATTCTTTCTGTGGCGTTCTCCTTTCCCTTCATTCAGGGATTGTTTCTTTGTCTTCTCATTGTTCGCGATACTCTTCTGGTTAACCTCTGTTTCTTAAATCGATCTGTTCTGGTTCCCTGGGTTTATGGTGTGAACTTCTGTTGTAGAATACCTGTGAGATCCAGTGGTACAGTCTTCTTCGGGTATCCTGGTGCTCACAGCTTCCCCCTATTCCTTTTTGTGATCAGTTGGAGGAGTAAGGCAAAATGGTTTAGGACAGCAAGAGAGTATTCTATGATATTTACAGTAGCAGCCAGTAGAGAAGAGATCAGAGATCCTTTGGATATGTATTGTGTTAACCGTGATCTTCCACCCCACTAGCCACATTTTAGAAAGGATGGAAAGAAGATAAGACTCTTATTGGGGAGGAAAGGGTTGTGAGTTGGATCTAGAAAACAGTGAGCCTGTGGGAGGTCAGATTCTGGGGTAGGGTGAGAGTAAAGAATAGTAAGTTGGTGTAGTGTGTCATAGAATGGAGTTAACCTGTACAGTAATTGAGTTCGGGAAACCGCAAAGTGGGCTGAGATCTCCAAGGGGTGTTGTGTAGTATTTACAATTGTATGCAGTAGGTCTTATTTACAGTAATATTAGAACAACAATCCTGTGACAGAATCTATGAGATCTAGATAACAAGAGCAGGGAGTATAGAACCTTGAGTAGTGTGCTAATGGAAGACAAATGAAGGACAGTAAATTACCAATACACTGTGAATAAGATAACAGGGGAAACCTATCAAGTGATATAGTATATCCAGTCAAGGAAAGAAGACTATGCAGAAAGAAGAGGAATACGAAGATACTACTAAAATAAAACATGTAAGAATAATGAGAAAAAGATAATACAAATTTGCAATAACTTTGCAGGTTCAAAAAAAAAAAGAAAAAGCAGAAGGTGGAATGAAGAAGAGATAAATTTGGAAAAGAAGGAATAACACTAGAGTGAAAGGAAGAGAAGCATATGGAATTGAGAGATATAAAAATAATAAGAATTAAAAAATAAAGTTACTTAAAAAAAGATAAAATCAAACAATCAAACAACAACAACAACAACAACATCAAAACCTCTTGTTGGTTTCTTATTGTCCAAACCAGTTTTTCTGGTCTTGCTGGCTTCAGTAGACTCAGGGGTGATTGGAATGCTTTTCACCCATTCCAGTCAGAACTCCATCAGTCTCTTGCGTACTGTCCCCAGGGCTAACCACAAGCTCTGTCCAGAGCCCGTCTAGTGCCTCTCCGCAGGGCTCTGGGTGTCGGTCTTTGTGCTCCCAAGCATGCTCTCCGGAGGTCACTGCCCCCGGGCTCCGGGATCCCGCAGAGAGCACATGTCTTTTCCGGGGTTCACGGTGTAAGCTGCAGGGATCCTGACGGGGTGTGCACTTCCCAAGGTCACTGCAGTGGGCTCCAGGTTCCCATGGAGTGCCCGTGCCTTTTCCGTGTTCAGGGCGGTGGGGTCTGGGTCTTCCAGAAAACCATACTATCTCCAGGTTGGGGATGTGCGGGTGCAGGACCAGGCCACCCTTGGTCGCACAGGCTGGAGTGCACACTCTTGCCAGGGCTGTGCGTGCCTGCTTGCAGCCCCTGTGTGATTGTCTCTCAGTCCTCACTCCCCTCTCTGTGCCTTCAAGCCACAAGGCCTCCCTCAGTGCTGCTCAATCCTTGTGGACCGGGGAGGGAGCAGTGACTCCGCTCTCCTGAGTGCCCTGAGGCAAACCTGGGAGCACCAGGCCGGGGAGCTGCAACCTCCCAGTTCCCGTGCTGATCCCCAGGCCCTTATTATCCTAAAGTAGTCTCCTTACCATCTGGTTTTGCAATGTCCAGTATAACTTTTGATGTCCTATTTTCATAAATATTGTGATATTATTGGCCACTTGCTCTGTTCTTCTGTAGATCAGTTAGTTTCTCTCCCGTGGGTAGGGAGAAATGGAATCTGCTCCCTCCTACCATGCCACCATCTTCCTCTCCCTTTTGTATTCTTTTTAACCCAGAAGCTGCTTGTCACTGGACTGGTTTTGAGCTGGGTTCTACCCAAGCATGTTCCAGGACTTACAGGCTCTTGATGTATACAGGAAAGACTTAAGAACAAGTTTGAGTGAGATCAAAAGCAAGTTTTATTTAGGTAGATAAAAAGAGGTCAGAACATGGGTTTCAGGAGACTGGATCAGGGGTTGAGTCTGGAATTGGCTACTGTTGCCCACTTCCTCCTTGTTGCCAGTTTCACAGGCACCCTCTGTGAAAGAAGCAAAAATGCATATCACAGTGAACATGAGCAACTCATGACTGATTGCGCCCCTCTGTCAGTCGGTTCCTGGGATTTTATATGTTTTCAGTTTCTGAACTTTGTGTTACCATATTCTATCTCTGCCTTCAGGTTCGGAGGGCAGCCTTGGTACTAATATGGTCTATTCTGGAAGTGTCACAGGTGGCCATAGGTCACCAGGTTCTTGCTGATCATGGACAAAGAATGAACTGAACACATAGAGGGTTTACAGTAGAAAGAGATAGAACAGATTTATGAAGTGATAGTACACTCCACAGAAGATGGAGATTAACTCTGAGCAGAGATTGACCTCAGGGGCTGGAGGGATTCTATTCTTATAGGGCAGATATTTCCTGGCTAGTTTTGGTGGGCTTTTATTGGGCATGTACAAGTAGTTATATTACTTTAAAGCTACTGTGCATGTGGTGTCCCATATCTTCCTTGATTGGCCACCAGGGAAGGGGGTCACACAATGTTAACTTATTTTAATGTTATTATAATGAAGCAGGGGTCATATAGCATCTGTGCAGGTGCATTCATAATTCACCATGATTCAGTGCTTTCCAGAAAGTGGGAACAACTGGTCTCTGTCCTATATTGATGTCCTTTGTCTTAGCCCTGGGGCACCTCTGAAGTTTCCTCTTTCCTATCTCCTGCCTCAACTTCACCCCTGAGAGACATGGTTTTCAAAAATCTTTTTGGGGTTGTTGAAGGGTGAAGATCATTTTTCTGTAACTTCTTCCAGCTTAGATGGGACAGTAGGCCCTGCCTATCAAGAACAACGAAACTCTCTTGCTATTCTATCTAGAGGTTGAGGAGGAACTCCTGAGGCCATCATGGATGCTGTGTGTTGGTCAGCTTCATCATCACTCTCAGGGATTTGTTGGAAACCCTGGAGCACCATCAATTTGATATGGAACTGCTTAGGTCTAGAGGATAGAAATTTAACAAGTAAATTAAAGAAACAAGATCCTAAAACTAGAAAGAGCAGCAGTGTTATTAAAGGACCTAAGAGGGATAGTAGCCATATTTAGCTAGGGAGCCAGGAGGTCAAGCTATCCCTAATTCCTTGGCCCTGTCGATTATATTTATATAGCCTCTCCGCCTGTTCATTCTTTTTCCTTATGTTAGTTTCAACTATTCCAGAGTTCTTTACATAGATGCAGCAGGTTTTTTGTTGATAACAGTGCATACCTCATATTGTTCAGTTAGAAGACAGTCAAGGGTGAGGCAGTTATCCATGACTACATTTGCCAGTGAGTCTAGTGATCTTGATAGTCCAGCTACAGTATCGGCAGCATCTTTGGAGACTTCTATAATCTTAGTGAGTTCCCTTTGAGTGGTCTTATGATAAGTAAAGCCTCCCCAGGAGGCTGCAGTGGCTATAGTGGCAGCAGCTCTAGCCACTATTAGACCAAAAGCTCATTTTTTTCTGCTGAGAGATGGACTTCCAGGACGCTGGGTTATGTTTATAATAGTAAGATCTTGGGGTGCCATGGTCCCTAAAGTATAGTCACCTTCATGTTTAGAGTTGCTGAGTTGTGTATAAGCAATAGCTTCCTGAAGTATTGAATGATCTGTTAGCCAGTTATTAGAAGTCCCACAAAGTCAGACGAGGCCCGGGGGTGCTGCAATGACTGTGGCATTGATGGAGTTATGTGTGTTAAGGACTATGTATGGCAAGAGGGAAAGGCAATCCTTAAGGGGTCCCAAATTATTTCCCTGATCTTCCTCTTCTGTAGGAGGTGGTAGAAATTTTGCTAATACTCCTCGAAGGGGTTGGTTCACTTTCCAACTAACACAGTATTATTTGAATCTGCATTACAAGTTTTGTCAAAGCAGCAATGGGTACTATTAGGAATGCAGTTAGAATCATAATTCGGTAGCATACTGTATGTGACCAATTCAAAGGTTTGAAAATTTCTCCCTCAGAATGATTCTCTAGAAAGCTGGAACTTGAAAGAGATACCAGGGCTTCAAATGTGTTAGTGACCCATGTATGAGTATTATTATACCATAGGGTGCATCCTATAGTACTGTTGCATTTAAGAGAGGTACTGGAGTAGTTAAATGACTTTAATTCTAGTGGGGTCATATGGAAGCACAAAGCAGGGTTCTTTTCCCATCTGATTCTTAAAGAAAAAGAATAATGCATGTAATTAGCAAAAGAATTCCAAGCATTGATTAAGGATTCATTAGCTATTGGATAGGCTTTTATATGTGTATTATATCTGGAAGGAGTTTCTGGGTTAGAATGACATATCCAACATTAGGCCAGGTTTTCTCCTGCTGCTAAGGTTTGAGAAGCATTTACTAAAAAATTTTCATTCCATTCTCCTATACGGGGAGGGAGTAGGTGAGTACAAATGGTTAATAGAAACAACAAAGATATTTTCATTCTGGACAATCATAGATATGGTTCCACCCAGAAGGAAGTAAACAAATCTTCGTACAGAGGACTGGTACTAATAGAAAGGTTACAAGAATCATAACTATGCAGAAAAATGGCGATTTTAGTACATTGTCATCAATCATTGCTTATCTTTTAGGGTTTCCTCCTTTTGAACAGGAACCTGAGGTTCTCCAGTGGCTGGCAGATGTAGTCTGGGCTTTAGGTCTCCAGCTGGTCCTGAGTCAGATTGGGATCAGTGGGAGCCAGGCTTACCCTGGAAATGTGAACCCTACTATTGACCCCTGAAAGTTTTACAGCCATAGGAGTACTCAGGACTACCTGGTAGGGCCCTTTCCATTCAGGGTTGAGTTGGTCTGCTGGTGGCCCCTCCTCCTAAGTTTTAAGGAGTACCCAGTGCCCTGGAGCTATGGTAATTTGAAAGTTTCCTTTTGGTGCTGGTAAAACTTAATTTCCATATTCCTGTAAAGCTTTCTGCACGTGCCCTTAGTTTATTATATACTTAGTTGCTTGATGGGTCTCTGTATCAAATATTAGATCTAGAGTCAAAAAGCATGGACCATGCAACATTTCAAATGGGCTGAGCTTAGAATTGGGCTTGGGGAAGTCCCTAATTCTCATGAGGGCTATAGGTAGCAAACTAGCCCAGTTTTCAGAAGTCTCCTGACAAAGTTTTGGTAATATGCTTTTTAAAATGTTGTTTGCCCATTCTACCTTTCCAGAGCACTGTTATCTCCAAGTGAAGTGGAGCTAATATTTTATGCCTAGAGCTTCAGAGACTGCTTAAGTAATCCTAGAAATGAAGGATGACTCTTTATCACTTTGTAAGGATTGTGGAAGACCAAACCAGGGTACTATTTCTTTTTCTTTTTTTTTCTCTCTCTATATATTTTCTATATATATATATTTTTTCTATAAATATATATAAAATATATATTTTCTCTCTCTCTCTCTCTATATATATATATATTGTTGTTTGAATACAATTATCTCCATTTTCCGAACACTACTTTCCTCCACCCCACTAACCCCTATTTCCCACCCTTAATTCTACACTCCTTTTGTTTCATCCATAGGTCCTTTATACATGTTTCTTGACGACCCTTTCCCTCGTTTCCCCCAATATCCTTGCCTTCCCCTCTGACTACTATCAGTTCTTTATTTCAGCACCTCTGGTTATATTTTGCTTGCTTGTTTCTGTTCTCGATTAAGTTCCACTTACAGGTGAGATCATACGATATTTGCCTTTCACTGCCTGACTCAGTTCACTTAGCATAATGCTCTCCAGTTCCATTCATGCTGTTGCCAAGGGTAGGAGATCCTTCTTTCTTTCTGCTGCATAGTATTTCATTATGTAAATGTACTGCAGGTTTTTGACCCACTCATTTACCGATGGGCACCTAGGTTGCTTCCAGCACTTGGTTATTGTAAATGGTGCTGCTATGAATATTGGGGTGCATAGGTTCTTTTGAATTGGTGTTCCAATTATTAGTATAATCCCAGCAGTGGAATTGCTGGGTCAAAAAGCAGATCCATTTTTAGTTTTCTGAGGTAATTCCATACTGTTTTCCACAGTGGCTGCACCAGTCTGCATTCCCATCAGCAGTGTACTGGGGCTCCCTTTTCTCCACAGCCTCTCTAGTACTTATTGTTTGTTGCTTTGTTTATAATGGACATTCTGACCAGTGGAAGTGGTATGTTATTGTGGTTTTAATTTGCATCTCTCTGATGGCTAGTGATGTTGAGCATCCTTTCATATGTCTCTGGGCCCTCTGTATGTCCTCCTTGGAAAGGTGTCTGTTCAGGTCCAGAAGTGTCTGTTCATTTTTTAATTGTGGTGTTTGTTTTCCTGTTGTGGAGCCATGTGAGTTCTTTATATATTTTGGAGCTCAAACCCTTGGCTGAGGTGTCATTGGCAAATATATTTTCCCATACATTTGGTTCCCTTTTCATTTTGCTGTGAAGAAGCTTTTTATTTTAATGAAGTCCCATTTGTTTGTTGTTTCCTTTATGTCCCTTGCTCTAGGGCACAGGTGGCAAACACAAGGCCCGTGGACTGAATCTGGCCCTCCACCTTGTTTTATCTGGCTGACACCTTGTTTCTAGCCAGCAGTGCCGAGCTCTCGCTTAACTGTTAGGGAGTAGTTATATTTATACAGTCCTAAAATTACATTCAACCCTTTGAAGGCAACCATGAGGCTGATGTGGCTCCTGGTGAAAAAGAGTTTGACATTCCTGTTCTAGGGGACATATTGGTGAAAATATTGGAATATCTAAGATTTTCCTGCCTATGTTCTCCTCTAGGACTTTTATGGTATCACAACTTAATATTTAAGTCTTTTATCCATCTTGAGTTTATTTTTGTGTATGGTATAAGTTGGTGATCGAGTTTCATTTTTTTGTATGTAGCAGTCCAGATCTCCTGACACCATTTGTTGAAGAGGCTGTTTTTACTTCATTTTGTGCTTCTGCCCCCTTCGTTGAATATTAATTGACCATAAAGACATGAGTTTATTTCTGGGCTCTTTAGTTTGTTCCATTGGTTTATGTGTCTGTTCTTATTGCCAGTACCAGGCTGTTTTAATTACCGTGGCCTTGTAATAAAGTTGATATCAGGTATTGTGATCCCTCCTACTTTGTTGTTCTTTCTCAAAATTGCTGCGGCTATTCGGGGTCATTTATGGTTCCATATAAATTTTTGAAATGTTTGTTCTACATCTGTGAAATATATCTTTGGTTTTTTAATAGGGATTGTGTTGAATCTGTAGATTGCTTTTTGTAGTATGAACATTTTGATGATGTTAACTCTTCTAATCCTTGAACATGGTATATGCTTCCATTTGTTTGTGTTTTCCTTAATTTCTTTCTTCAGTGTTGTGTAGTTTTCTGAGTATAGGTCTTTTACCTCCTTGGTTAGGTTTTTTCCTATGTACTTTATTTTTCTTGTTGCTTTATCAAATGGGATTTTTTTCCCCCAATTTTTGTTTCTGATATTTCATTGTTGGTATACAAAAATGCCTTCAATTTCTGAATATTGACTTTGTATCCCTCTGTTTTGCCAGATTTACTTATTAGATCAAGTAGTTTTGGGGGGGAGTCTGTTGGATTTTCTATGTAATCTGCAAACAATGACAGTTTTGCTTCCTCCTTTCCAATTTGGATGCCTTTTATTTCCTTTTCTTGTCAGATCACTGTGGCTAGGACTTCCAATACTCTGTTGAATAGAAGTGGTGAAAGTGGACAGCTTTGTCTTGTCCCTGATCTTAGTGGGAAAGGTTTTAGTTTTTGCCTGTTGAATATGATGCTGGCTGTAGGTTTTTCATATATGACCTTTATTATGTTGAGGTATGCTCCCTCTATTCCCACTTTGCTGAGTGATTTTATCATAAATGGGTGCTGCACCTTATCAAATGCCTTTTCCGCATCTGTTGATATGATCATGTGATTTTTGTTTTTTCTTTTGTTCATGTGATGTATTACATTTATTGATTTGTGAATATTGTACCATTTTTGCATCCCTGGGATGAATCCCGCTTGATCATGGTGTATGATCTTTTTAGTGTAAAGCTGGGTGTGGTTTGCCAATATTTTGTTGAGGATTTTAGCGTCTGTGCTTATCAGCGATATTGGTCTGTAGTTTTCTTTCTCTGTTGTGTCTTTGTCTGATTTTGGATTAAGATGATGCTGGCCTCATAAAAAGGGTTTGGTTGTCTTCCTTTTTCTTGGATTTTTTGGAGTAGTCTGTGAAGCACAGGGGTTAGTGCTTCCTTAAATGTTTCGTTAAATTCTCCTGTGAAAGCATCCATTCCAGGGCTTTTGTGTGACAGGAGTTTTTTTATTACTGCTTCTTTTTCACCAGCTGTTATCAGTCTGTTTAGGCTTTCTGCTTCTTTTTGATTCAGCTTTGGAAGATTGCATTTTTCTAGAAATTTGTCCATTTCACCTGGGTTTTCAAATTTCTTGACATATAGTTATTCGTAGTATTTCTTACAATCACTTTTTTTTTTTGCTGTGGTATCAGTTGTAATTTCTCCTCTTTCATTTCTGATTTTATTTATTTGGGTCATATTTCTTTTTTCTTGATGACTCTGTTTAAAGTCTTGTCAATTTTGCTTATGTTTTTCAAAGAACCAGCTCCTGGATTTATCGATCAGCACTTGGACCTGTAGATTCTGTTAGGGTGGGCCAGAGCAAAATGAGGGATCTTGGTACAGAGCCATAAATGCCTGCACATAAAGAATTTCAGACCATTTGCTTTCTCTCTGGAGAATAGAGAATATATCTAACTGTAGTATAGTGTTATAATTCCTGCTCCTATTTTCAGGCCATCTCCTGAAATATATCTAAGAGAAAATATATCTATATGGAGAGAAAATATATCTCTCCATCTCCTAATTTATACTGGAGCCAAACAATGTTACAAAATAAAACAAAACTCTTACTTTTTAAATTTTTAGGGTCAAATTTATCCCAGTTCCTAAGAATGCAACCCAGTGGTGATTTGGAAGGGATGAAAGGTGTGGTTCCCATCTCGACTTCGGTGATCTTAAAGAGAAGAAAAAAAACATGAAGATACTCCTTTGCAATCCAAAGGCATTGCCTCAGGAGCTTTCCTAGTGGGCCATAGGTCATCTCCCGGGATACCACTGACCTACCAGACATCTCTGGCAAAAGACATCCTAGTGAGTGTCAGCCGACAGAAATCTAAAAGACTTGAGAGGATCACCACAGTCTAGTTTTGTTTCCTTTTCTGTGTTTGATTCAGAGGTTTTGAGTTCCCTGGATACTCTTTGTGTAATTTATGGCCCTACTGAGTGTCCAGGCAGCAAAGAACTGTTGGGAGGGAACCACTCCAGCATCCTTGAGCAATTGCCTGTAATCCAAACAACTCCAGATCCATTGCTTTACCCAGGTAGACTGAGTACATTTCCATTCCTGTATTCTCCATCTATGAAGATCCTCATCTTCCTGTAAGCAAGCCTTCAGGTCTGGGGCAGAAGTGTCTTACTAGCAAAGTAGTTTCTGGCCCTGTAAACCACCAAAAGGGGCACCAAGATGACCTTATTATAAAATGACTCTTTTCCATATCACAAAGAGGACACTTGGGTATTCTATCTAATTTTTCCAGAGCTTTAAGAAATTATACCTGAGTCTGAAATTTCCCCAGAAAGGACCTCAAGAGGTGTCTGAAGGCCCCCCACCTTCATACTGAAGGTGGAATCTCATAGTGGAATGACGGACCAAGAAGGGAAATTAAAATACCCCTGTTGAGGCAAGTAAGTCACCTTAGAATTTCAAATTCAACTAATTGGGTAAGAGTGACTCCATGTGGCCTTTCTGGTAACAAGTGACCAGTAGGTACCTGGTAAGTGGCTCTGGCCAGTGTTGTGGCTACAGTGATAGTATATACATACAAAGGTGGGAGTGGCTTGTTCCTGCAACTATACTTAGCAGTGGGTCTATTAGTGACCCTGAAATAGATATTCTGGGTACAAAGACAGCAGGAACCCTTCCTACACAAAAGGCAAGTGGAGTACGAGTGCAGGTATAAAGGCCAAAAGTCAGCCAGGGAGGACAAACCTAAAGGACTATCTGTGGGCCTGATGAGGAAACTGCAAAAGGAGGTTATAGTGCAGGCAAGGTGGTGACTGATAACCCATTTGGAAGGTCAAACTTGCCTATTGAGGGAACAGCTGTGGGGTGAGGCAGTGTCTTATGGTTTTCACAGTGTGCCTGACTGGTGTTCAAACATTTTCTTCCACCTGGGGGGGGGGGCTAAGGCTAACCCCATTCTGCACCCAGGTTATCCTGTCATGGGTGTCTTCAAATGGTGGGGTCTCTTGTGGCTTTTAACTGCCTAACCTGTCACTGCAATTTAGCGGCAGACCTTCCATCAGGGAAAATCAGGCTCACCAAAATGGAATAGATGGCAGTAGAAAAAGGGGCATCCCTGGGTGCTAGGGCAGCAAGAGGGGCTTACTACTCTGGCGTCTTCTCCTGGCTGACTTACCAAAAACTGTCACAGGTGGGCACAGGTAACTGGGTTCTTGGTGATCATGGACAAAGAATTAAACCAAACACAGAGAGTTTATAGCAGAAAGAGAAAGAGCAGATTTATTAAGTGATAAATAATGTGTATTATTAAGTGATTAATAATGATCACTTGATCATTATCATCACTTAATGATCACAAATTAAGTGATAAATAATGTTCTGTGGAGTGTACTATCCACAGAACATGGGGGTGGTCCAACTCCAAGCAGAGATTGACCTCAAGGGCTGGAGGGATTTTGTTTTTATAGGGAGGATATTTCCTGGCTTGTTTTGGTGGGCTTTTATTGCGCTTGTACAAGCAGTTATATTACTTTAAAGCTCCTGTGCATGTGGTCTCCCATGATTTTCTTTGATTGGCCACCAGGGAAGGGGGTCACACAATGTTAATTTATTTTAATGCTATTATAATGAAGCAGGGGTCATGTAGCATCTTTTGTGCAGGTGCATTCAAGATTCACCATGACTCAGTGCTTTTCCAGAAAGTGGGAACAACTGGTCTCAGAACAGGGTCTCTGTCCTGTATTGATGTCCTTCATCTTAGTCCTAGGGCACCTCTGAAGTTTCCCCCTTCCTATCTGCTGCCTCAAGTGTCATGGCATTCATCCCCCTGGCTCCCCTTCTACTTGTGCTGTCTGTTTTCATTAAAATAAGCTTGAGGTCAGTCTCTGGTCATTTTTTCTTCCTATTTGGATTGATCTGGTTTTAGCCAGTGCTTGTTGTTGAACTCAGCAACCACCGCAGAAGTTTCCTGCCATAAACATTTTCTCTCTGATTATACATGGAGGTGGGGGTTCTGATTAGAGTACCTACCTAGCAGCATATTGGCCTATGATGTCCACTCCTCGTTCCTCGTTCCACTTTTTGGGAGTTTTTCCTAACTTCTTTCTGTCCTGCCTCAAGCTTATCATTGGATGTGTCTGTCACACTTATGACATGAAGTTGGACTTTCTTCTAATATATTTAAAGCATAGGACATACAATAGTCACATTTTTAATCAGTGGCATTGGTTCAACTTGAGGAACCCCAGGATCATTAGAAGTTAAATTATTATTCTTGAAATAAGTTGATCTCAGGCAAGCCATTGCTGTGTTTGAGCTCATAAAAACTAGGGGAAAAAGTGAACATCCCTTAGAATAATTTCTGATAAAATTTGTTTAGAAATGTTAGTTATTAGGAGTATAAGCTGATAGGTATTTATGGGGAAAATGGGTTTAAAAGTTACCATTAGTGTCTTTTGGTGTGTGGTTGAAAATGTAGAGATAGCTTACTGTAGTTTATATTTTTCTTACTTCTTGTTAATGAAACCCTTAGAAATGCTGTGTGTATGAGGTGGCAAAAAATAAGAAGGTAAAGGGTGAGGGGAAGCAGAGTTTGCCAGCCAAAAATATGCCTTCTGGAATATTGATTATTTTAAACTGGTTGAATTAATAAAAGACTCTTTAAAAAAGTAAAAACTTTGACCTTCCCCCCAAGTACTTTTAAGAATTTAGCTTGAGAACCTGCTCTAGGAAGGGCACTGTTATCATAGATAGTATAGTTTATCATGAACTAAGTGTGATAGACAGGGGAGACCTAGTAAGGCCATTTGTCACAGTCCTTTTTGTGTCCCATTGTGAAAGATAGTCCAGCCAACATTTACTTATAAAACATTTATTTTTTCCATCTCCATGTGAATTGTCTTCCTGCCCTTTAAAGTGTCCGACCACACAATAACCACCCCCTTCTCTTTAGCTCAAGATGGCATTTAAGCCTTAACTGCCAGACTTCTCCTCTGGTCCCATATTCTTATGGAGCTCACCACATGTACATACATCATAAATTTGGGCGTGTTCTCCTGTTAATCTGTCTCATGTTAACTTGATTATTAGTCCAGACAGAAGAATTTAGAAGGGTGGAAGGAAAATTTAGTTTTCTGCCCCGCACTCCCCACCCAAGGGCATCAGGTGATTCTGCAGAGGATTGATTCCAGGTGCTTGGTTTCCTCAGTGTCGCCCCCATTGCCTTGTGACGAAGTCCATTGTTGTTTGGCTCTAGTTCAGGTAACCAACATCAGTTTTCAGGCCTCATGTTGCTTTTCAATCTTGTTACAAAATTTCCAGCTGGAATGGGCTCAGTTTCCAAACAAGAAAAAAGAAATGGCTCACTAAATAGATATTCTCATCAAATACAGGATTTTAAAGTTCAGCATTTTCATCATATATTTAGTAAAGCTTTAAATTTTAGAGTAAAGAATTAGAAGTGTGTTAAAAGGCTTCTTTTTCATCCAGCCATTTGGTATTAAACAATCTTTTTCTTGAATTTGTTTTTAACAAGTGAGGGTATTTTAGCAAATTAGACAATTAAAAGATTAAGTCAGAATATTGAGTACTGCCTATCACAATTTTTTTTGCCTTAAAATGGTAGAAACTACAAATGGTTTGAAATGAGAAACAGAGAACTGATCTTGAGAAAAGCCCAGTTCTTTCCATCATTCTCTTTTGGCTTTAAAAATTGCTGCTGTAACAGAAAGGGAATTGACCACACAAATGCTAAGCAGACATGATACCAAACCCACAAGAAGAAAAAACCCCACAAAGTTAAGTTTCACATGTAGTCCTGGATGCTTGTTCTGTGAACTTAGTAGTTTGAGATTTTCCTAAAATATAATTAATATATTTCCTGTACTTATAATGTTTTAAATTTTTGTACTGATTATCTTTCCACTTTATTTGATTAAACTTACTCATTATAGTTTTTCTTTTTGTAGATGAAAGCCAAAAAATTATAATATGGTGCTTATGTTGTCTGATTAAAAAAGAACCACGGAATTCTGGAGAATTGAAACTTAACTCCTGGACACGGGTAAGATAGTAAATCTTGCCCTGTACTGCTTTGAATTAAATTGATTTTTTAAAGGTGCTGCTCTGACAGTCAATTCTAGGATGTTTTAGAAACAATTCAAACATACTTTGTGCTGTTACAGTATCTTGACGAATGTAAATTTATTTAAGAGATTTCAGTTTTGTCTGTGAATTCTGTAAGATGTCAGTCTTTAAGGTGAACTTCCCCATGCCTACAAGACCTAATGTTGAGTGGTTTTGAAAGTTCACTTTCAGGTAATTAAAAGAATGCACTCATTTCCCTCTAGCAAAAAAATCTTCAAAAGATTGTTTCTCCCTGCCAACCTAGTATAAATATTGTAATTATGTAATTCCTCTCCAAGCACTTCCCTGCCTCTCTGAGAATCTATTCTGTAGAAAAATTAAAATTCAGAAGTTCCCTGGGAATAGTAATCTTTATTTTGTGTATTTAGTTGGCACACAGGCCAGTATGCTCAGATTAGCACATGGTACTACTTGGCTACTGCTGCTCACACGGTCAAATTAGTTACTCAACTGTGCTAGGACAGATAGCTGACAGCTTCCTGCTTTCCCATCTCTTGTTTCTGCTTCCTTTTGAAAGGCAGGCACAAGTTGCAGAATGTTGTGAGGCTGAGCTGTGGCTGCCCTCACTACCAGCAAGTTGTCTTTTCTTTTCTCTAACTCCCCACTGTCTTGCAGCCGTAACCCCAAGGACTCACTGATGCCTGTCAGACTCCACGTAGTGTACATATGGTTCAGATTACTGCTTAGTATTATGAACTCACCCACCCAGATTAATGCATGTGGTTTTGTCTATCAACCTGACTGGTGATACAGTTTCATTCACTGCTTTTTTGACTATTCTTTTGTTTAATACAAAATTGTTAATAACAAGACAAAGACAATATTTGTAATTTTAAGTTGTGTTGAAAGAGGATGGAAGGGACAGGGACAGTAGAAATGAAAAGGTCTGGCTGGGCAAGGGAAGGAAGAATGCCAGATTTAATTGTAAGGAAAAATAATGTAAAGAGCTGAAGAAAGGAACTAATAAGTAGAATTAGGGATAAAATGGTATGAAAAACAAGGTAAATAAATAGAAAAATATATTTAGTCTTTAATATTTTAAATTGTTGCTTCTGTTGAGTGTTTGATGTTTTAATGATTATTTAGGTTATATTTTTCTATTCCTAGCTCAAAACATCCTGACATAGACCATCTAATTAAAGTTTTTCTAGGATTATTGGGGGCTAACTTTCTTTATTTCAATCATGACACTATTAGTCCATTTAAAAATTTCTAGCCTTACATTTTATTCTGTGGGCTTCCCCTCTATAATGTAGTGTCTGATTATCAATAGGTACTTACTAAATATAACACAGGGAAATAACATAAGAATACTTTATTCCTACCTTCAGGGTGTTCACGGACTGGCCAGATCACCCAAGGGAAGTGTGATTGGGTTAGTAGGAGAGCTGTGAATAGGTATGATGGTAACACAGAGAAGGGATACTTACTCAGACTTAGGGTTTGCAGACATTTCCCCGGGGGAGATGACACAGCTGAGTTTTGGAGGACGACTGGGAGAGCAGGGGTAGAGTTTTAGGAGTGGTATTGCTGTCATCAGAAAGAACATACGCAGAGAAAACATGATGGTGTGAAAGCAGTTGTTGCATTCAGGAGACTACAGGTACTGAGACATACCTGAGGTTGGGATTTTATGGGGCTGTTGATGAAGCATAAAGCTGAGAGACAGGTAAGCAACAAGAGCTATGTGTGATTATAAGAAGTTTTTATTTTATCTTGAAGGCAGTGAGGAAACCCCCAAAATATTTTGAACAGAGAAGTCATATGGCCAGGTGTGAGTTTTAGAAACTTAACAGCAAAAGGAAATTGATTCGAAAGGTGGCAAGGATAGAATTTTGGAAGTTATTGTAGTGGTAAAGATGAGAAATTGTGAGGACCTGAATGAAATGGATAAGAGCGGCCAGATTTATGGTATTAATAAGGTTAATATCCAAAAGATGTAATGGCAGATTAAGTGCAGATGTGCTTACATGTAGGTGCAGCTGAATAAACCATTCTCAGGAGAGCAAGCTGGTTTGCAAATGAAGGGTTTGTAGTCATCAATCAGTGTGAAGGAATAGTGGAAGCCTTGGTGAGAGTGAGATCACCCAGGGAGAGTACCTAGAAAAGACCTCAGGACAACCTTGAGAGACACTGACATTTAAGGAGTGAGTGGAAGAATAAACTACACTGCATACTAAAAATGGTGGGGGAGATGTCAAAGAAGTAAGAGGAGGTAAGTAGCAGCAGCATTTCAAGAAGGAAGGAGTGGCAGTCATTCTAATATCTAATGTTATAGTGCAGCACTGTTCAATTGAAATAAAATAATACATAGACCATTTAAAGTTTTCCAGTAGCTGCTTTAAGAAACATAAAAAGAAATAGGTGAAATTAATTTTGATAATGTTATTCAACCCAATATAGCAAAAATACTAATTTCAACATACAATTAATATAAAATTATTAATGAGATTATTTTATAGGCTGTTTTTCATAGTAAGTCATTGAAATCCAGTGTGTATGTTACACTTACACTTATATCTACATGTTACATCTCAATTTATATGTTAAATTTTCATCAGAAATTCTTGGTCTGTATTTTGATTTTATAAGGTTCACATATCCAAATTATTTGTACTCAATATATTTGAAGTGCTTGGTAGCTATATGTGTGAGTAGTGGTCACTGTATTAGACAGGGCTGCTGCAGAGCATAAAGCAAGTTAAGGATTGAAAAGCACTAACTGGATTTAGCCTCTAGGAGGAATGACCTTGGTGAGAATAGGTTAATAGGAGATTGAGGAAAGTAGCCAGATTGCTACAGATTGAGAAATGATGGGGAGATAAGGAAGTGGAGATGATAAATTTTGGTTACTCTTTCAAGAAACAAGGGATAGAGGAGGTGGTAGTTAAACTAGGACATAGAAAAGAGTTGGTTGAAATTGAAAAGAACTGAATAGAATTCTAAGAAAGCACTGGTAGGAAGAGGTTGAGGACATAGGAGACTGGGAAAACAGTTTTCCTTCTCATTGTACTAGACGAGCCCCTAATATTAACTGATTAAAAAGATATCTAGAATGACATTAACTATTTAAGTATTAACAAGCTAATTACATATACCTATCACAAATCAGCACCTACATAATCACGTAAGGTTGACCATAAATACAGCAAGACAGAAGATACTTGTTGGTGTATGAATCAGTTGTACATCTTGGCTCTGCTTTCTTGTACATGTCTTGAGTATACTTTCTTTTAGTTTAGCAGTGATACTTCCACCATAAAAGTTATAGAGTGACATATTACATGTTAAGGATGTGTAACTTGTCATACAAATCCTTAAAATTATATAGCAAGCCATATTTCAGTATTTGTTAGTTTTATTTAATGAGCATTTATTTAGTGCCTGGTATCTGCAATGCTGTTGTAATTGTGGTGATAAAATCTTGGGTTATTCTGTGTTCCTAGAATATCACAAGTGTGACTAAAACAGCCTGAGAAAAATACCTAGAATTTCTTCTATAAATTATCAGATTCACTAAAAATTTAGAATAATTATTAAATTTGAAAATGTTAGACCAAGTTGGATGAGTTGTATTTTTAGATCAGAGAAGAAATAGAAATTTGGTTTTATGCTAACCATATGTTAGCATATGTTAATATGTTATGCTGGAAACATATTAATACAATGTGTTTTTTGGAGATTCACTAGTAACTGCAAATATGCCATGTTATATAACACTACCTCAATGACTGGTCTTATAGTTTAGACACACAGTGGTGTTCAGCCTTTTGGCGTCTCTGCATCACACTGGAAGAAGAGGAGTTGTCTTGGGCCATATATTAAATACATTGCAACACGTAATTGCAAAAAAATCTGATAATATTTTAAGTAAATTTATGATTTTGTGTTGGGCCACATTCACAGCCATCCTGCACTTCATGCGACCCACGTACCACAGGTTGGACACCCCTGGTAGAGGCTGGTTAAAGTTATAGGACTCTTTCACATCTTTTTGGAATACTTGGTTCTTAAAAAACTTAGTTTTACTGGTGAAACCATTGAACAGATACCTTTTGAGCATCTACTGTTTACCAGGTACTATGACAGAGGCTGAGGATTCAGGAGTGGATCCAAAGACAGCATTATTTAAATAAACTAGATATGGAAGCAACGGAGGTGTCCATCAATGGATGACTGGATGAAGAAAATGTGATATGTATGTGCAATGAATATTATTCAGTCTATTTCCAACAACATGGATGGTCCTAAAAGGCATTATCCTGAGTGAAATGTCAGAGAAAGACAAATACCATAGAAACTCACTTTGATATAAAATAAGAGAAAAAAAAACAAGCTCATAGATACAGAGAATAGATTAGCAGTTGCTAAGGGTGGGAGAAATGGGTGAAGGGGGTCAAAAGGTACAAATTTCCAGTTATAAAGGAAATAAGACTTAGAGATATAATGTGCAGAATGGTGACTACAGTTAATAATATATCGTATATTTGAAAGTTGCTAAGAGAGTAGATCTTAAAAGTTCTCATCATAAGAAAAATTTTTTTGTAACTGTGTGGTGATGGATGTTAATTCGTCTTATTTTAGTAATCTTAAAATTTGATACAAATATTGAGTCATGTTATGCACTTGAAACTAATGTTATATGACAACTATGCCTCAATAATTAAAAAAAGTCACCCCCTGGCTGGTATGGCTCAGTGGATTGAGTGCCGGCCTGTGAACCAAAGGGCGGATGGTTCGATTCCTAATTAGGGTACATGCGTGGGTTGTGGGCCAGGTCCCCAGTAGGGGGTGCACGAGAGGCAACCACACATTGATGTTTCTCTCCCTCTCTTTCTCCCTTCCTTCTCTGTCTAAAAATAAATAAGTATTTTTTTTGAAGTCACATATGCCAAGATGCATAACAAATAATTGCTTAGTGCTAAAGAGTAAAATAAAGGTGAGGAAGGGAAAGAGATGATGAAGTTTTACTATTAGAAAGGATATTTAGAAATGTTCTCCAAGGAGGTGATTCTTCAGGAGAGATTTAAATTAGTTGAAGGAATAGCCCTATTTGATTTTTTAAAATTCTACTAGGTTGTCTTTCTTTTTCTTATTGATTTGTAGAAATTCTTCATATGTGCTGAATACGGGTAGCTTTTTAAAAATTATATGTACTGTAGCCAATTTTTTTCCACTCTGAGGTTTACGTTTTTGTGTTTACATTTTCTTATTTTCTTTTAAGGAAGATATTTTAAATTTTATTGTAGTCAGATTGATCAGTCCTTCTTTTTGTGGTTAATAACTTTGTGTCTTATTTAAGAAAAATTTCCCTACTCTAAAGTAATGAAGACCTTCCATCTTCTAAAAGTATATTGATTTTCTTTTCCCATTTGGTGTGTGATCTACATGTGACTATTTTATTGAATGATCTGCGGTGGGCATCCATATTTTTTTGCTTCCACATAGATACCCCACTGTCCCAATAGCATTTTTGTAAAGCCCTCTCCTCACTTATCTCTATATATATCACATCTTTATCTATTCATCTATTGATGGGCATCTAGGCTGCTTCCATATCTTAGCCATTATTAGTAATGCTGCAGTGAGCATAGGGATGCATCTATATTTTTGAATTAGTGTTTTTGTTTTTTCTGTATAAATACTCAGAAGTGGAATTGCTGGATACATGACAGCTTTATTGTTAAATATTTGAGGAATTGAGGAATCTCCATACTGTTTTCCATAGTGGCCTCTTCACTAATTTACAACCCCATCAACAGTGTACCAGAGTGCCCTTTTCTCTCTGTTCTCAGTAGCACTTTTTATTTCTTGATTTCTTGATGATAGCCAACCTGAAGGGTGTGAGGTGTTATGTCACTGCAGTTTTAATTTGCATTTTCCTGATGATTAGTAATGTTAAGTAATTTTTCATATGTCTCTTGTCTATCTATATGCCCTCTTTGGAACTATTTCTTCAGGACCTCTGCCCATTTTTTAATTGGATTGTTTGAGTTTTTTGTTGTTAAGATGTATCAGTTTCTTTTTTTTTTCTTTCTTTTTAACAAATCCCCACCTGAGGATATGTTTATTGATTTGAGAAAGAAAGAGAGAGAGGGGGAGGGAGGGAAGGAAGAAGAGAGAAAGAGAAATAGAGAGAGAGAAACTTCAATGTGAGAGAGAAACATCAATTGGTTGCCTCCTGTTGGTGTTCCCACTGGGGATGGAACCTGCAACCTAGGTATGTGCCCTGACCAGAAACTGAACCCATGACCTTTGGTATACAGAATGATGCTTCAGTCAACTGAGCCACCTGGTCAGGGCAAGATGTTTCCATTTCTTATATATTTTGGACATTAACCCTTTATTGCATATATGATTTTCAAATATTTTATCTTATTTAGTAAATGGTCTTTTTGTTTTGTTGATGATTTCCTTTGCTGTGCAAAAACTTTTTAGTTTGATGTCCCATTTTATTTTTTCTATTATTGTCCTTGCCTAAGGAGATATTCCCAACAAGATATTGCTAAGGGTGATGTCACCTATGTTTTGTTCTAGGAGTTTTATGGTTTCAGGTCTTATATTTAAATCTTTAATCCATTTTGAGTTTATTTTCATATATGGTATAAGAAAGGGGTATTCTTTTTATTTACTTTTTGCATGTATCTGTCCTGTTTTCACAATATCACTTATTGAAGGGACTGTCTTTACCACATTGTATATCCTTGCCTCTTTTGTCATAGGTTAATTGACTGTGTAAGTGAGGATTTCTTTCTGGGCTCTCTATTCTGTTCCATTGCTCTATATATCTATTTTTATGCCAGTACCATACTGTTTTGTTTATTGAAGCTTTATAGTATGGTTTGATGCCAGGTTGCATGATAGCCTCCCACTTTGTTCTTTCTCAAAAGTTCTTTGGCTCTTTGGGGTCCACTGTGGTTCCATGTAAATTTTAGGATTAGTTGTTTTAATTCTGAGAAGAATACCATTGGTATTTTTTATAGGGATTGCATTGAATCTGTATATATTGCTTTAGGTAGTAAAGACATTTTAAGAATATTAATCTTTCCAGTCCATGAGCAATGTATATCCTTTCATTCTTTCTTCAGTGCATCATAGTGCTTCACCTCTTTCATTAAGTTTACTCCTATATATTTTATGTTTTTGGTGCAATTGTAAATTGCAATATTAATTTTTCCTTAGAAACAAAACTGATTTCTGTATATTCTGTATCCTGTAACTTTTGGTGGAGTCTTTGGGTTTTCTGTATGTAGTATCATGTCATCTGCAAATAATGAGAGTTTTACTTCTTTCTTTCTGATTTGGATGCCTTTTATTTCTTTTTCTTATCCAATTGCTGTGAATAGGATTTCTAATACTATGTTGGGTAGTGGTGGTAGAGGTCATCCTTGTCTTGTTTCTGATCTTAAGTAAAACTTAAGCTTTTTACCACTGAGTATGATATTTTGCTGTGGGTTTGTGATACAGGTTTTATTATGTTGAGTTATGTTCCTTCTGTGATTGCTTTGTTGAGAAATTTTATTATTAAAGAATGCTGAATTTTGTTAAATGCTTTTTCTTTGCATCTATTGAGATGATTGTGTGGTTTTCGTACTTTGTCGAATGGGGCATATTACACTGATTGATTTGTGGATGTAGAAGCACCCTGGCATCCCTGGGATGAATTCCATTTGCTTATGGTATTCAATCCTTTTAATGTATTGTTGAATCTGGTTTTCTAATAATTTTGTTGAGGATTTTTACACTTGTGGTCATCAAGGATATTGGTCTCTAACTTTCTTTTTTTGCTTTGGTAATGTTTTTGGTTTTGGTATCAGGGTAATAATAGCTTCATAAAATGAGTTTGGAAATGTTCCTTTCTGTCTAATTTTTTGAAATAATGTAAGAAGGATAGACATTCTTCTTTGAATGTTTGGTAGAATTCACCTGTGAAGCCATCTATTCCTGAACTTTTTATTTCTTGGAGGTTTTTTTTCTTTTATTACTGCTTTAATTTCATTGCTAGTAATTTATTTCCTTTTTTTTTTTTCTTCCTGGTTCAATCTTGGAAGTTTGTATACTTCTAGAAATTTATCCATTTCTCCTAGATTTCTAGATTGTTGAATTTTTTGGTATGTAATTGTGTATTCTTTAATTATTCTTGTATTTCTGTGGTATCAGTTGTAACTTCTCTTTCTTTTGTGATTTTATTTATGTGAGATCTCTCTCTGTTTTTCTTGATGAGTTTGGCTAAAGGTTTGTCAATTATGATTATCTTTTCAAACAATCAGCTCTTAGTTTTATTGAATATTTTTCCAGTTTTTAAATTTTTATTTTGTTTATTTCTGGTGAGATTTAACTATTTTCTTCTTTCTGTTTATTTTAGGTTGATTTGTTCTTCTTTTTCTAGTTTATTTAGGTATAGAGTTAGATTATGTATTTAGGATGTTTCTTGTTTTTTGAGGTAGGCCAGTACAGCTCTGAACTATCCTCTGAGAACTGCTTTTGCTGCATTCCATAAATTTTGAAAAGTTTATTTTTATGTGTTTCAAAATAGGTTTTTGATTTCCTCTTTGATCCATTGGTTGTCTAGTAGCATGTCGTTTAGTCTCTACTTATTTGTATTTTTTTCCAGTTTTCTTCCTCTACTTGATTTCAAGTTTCATGGCATTGTGGTTAGAAAAGATGCTTCATATGATGTCATTCTTCCTGAATTTATTGAGGATTGTTTAGTGGCCTAATATAGGATCTCTTCTGGAGAATGTTCTATGTGTACTTGGAAAAATATATATTTTGCAATTTTTGGATTCATTTTTCTATAAATATCTATTAAGTTGATTGGGCCTAATGTGACATTTAAAGCCATTATTTTGAAACCAGAAAAGTCAGCGTTCATGCTACCTATCACTATCAGAACCAATAAGTAGAGACAGGGATTGATGCTTTATGGGCTCTTTATTCAAATGCCAGCAATCTTAGAAGATGGTGGCATATGTAGCCAAAAAACTCAAGCTAGCCTTTTTATAAGGAGAAGAAAAAAGTAGGTAAGGGAATTTGAGAAATGGTTAATCAGATAAGAGTTGGAACCCAGTAGTGATTTTCTTAGTATTTCTTTATCTGCTGATCAACAGTTATTTATCTTCCCCTCCATGGAAGGACTTCCCTCCCTGGGACACAATGACTCAGATACCATCTTGATGACTTTCAGACCCCCTGGTGTCAAGGGTTGAATTGCTTGTGACCTCCTGGAGTCACATAGGTCATGCATTCTAGTTCCTGGAATAACAGTTTTCCACATGCATTAATCATTTAAGCCTATCAACTATAAGGCTAAAATTTCGAGTTTCCCTATCCAATCTACCACATCCAATCTATCAACAAATCTGTCAATTCTATCTATGAAATATATCCAGGATCTGACTACTTCTCACCAAGTTCAACCCACTGCTTCAACCCTTCTCACTGCTTCTACTTCCATTCAACCAACCATCACCCCTCATGAGGACCATTGCAGTTTACCTCATCTGTTTAACCTTTCCTCTCCTGTGGTCTTAGTCCAAATGATCTTTTTAGAAGGTACTTCTGCTCAAGGTCTTCCAATGGTTTCCTTTGTCATTCAGAGTGAGCTGAAAAGTCTGTACTTGACTTACAAGGCCCTCTGCAATCTGATGCCATGTGACTTCAGCGGTATTCTACCCCATTTTCTCATTTCACTCCAACCACACTGGCCTCCTTGCTGTTCCTGGTGGGTACCCAGAAACCTCCTCACTGGGATTTATGCAACTGTTTTCACAGCTCTTCCCCAGAGAGCCACGTGACTCCTTGTACCTCTTTTAGGGCACTGATCAAATATCACCTTATCTGAGAGGCCTTCCTCATCACCCTGTCTCAGGCATGCACTATCCCTATTTCGATTTTATTTTTCTTCTTAGTGCTGATTACCCCCTGACATATGGATTTTTTTCTCTCTTCTCATTACCTCCCAAGTAGGTTACAAGTTCCATGAGGCTTTTTTGAAGCCTAGAAAAAGTGTCCAGCACAGAGTAAACTTTGAGTGATTATTGGCTAAATGAGTATAATTTGAAATGGTAAAACCTGGTGGTAGTAGTGTGCTTCCTACTTGGAGGAAGAAAATGAGCAGACAGAAAGTTGGGCATGGTGAAGAAAAAATTATTTCAGTTAGACTGAAAAATAAATAGTTGTAGAGGGAATTAGAAATTAGATTAGAAAAATAGTATGGGGGCAATTTTGGAGGGCCATGAATGCCAACTTGTGTGTTTGTCTGTAACTGAGTGGTATATGACAATTGAAGAAGCTACTGAAAGTATTTAACTGCAGTATTAAGAGAGGTGTATTTGTCATCATTAATATACCTTCCTGCTTTCTCCCTTGCTCTCTGGTTTTTCTTAATTCTTTCTTTATTAACTTATTCCTTAAATACATTCTAAATACCAACTGTTTACAAGCAGATTTGGGGGAATATAAAGACTTTGCCTTTAAGAATCAAGTAGTTGTATTACAGTACAAGTGAAGAAGTAGAACAAGATATAGGAGGTACTGTGATAGCCCAAAGTTAGGGGGAAAGCTTTGTTGAGAGAAGATTAGGAAGTTTGCAGGAATGGTCAGAAATGTTTCCAGAAGATGATGGTTGAGTTTTGCATCATGAGGTCTGAGTTTCCAGGTAAGCAGAGGCACAGGGCATGCATGGAACTGGGAGAACTGAAAGTAGTTTGTGGTGCTTTTAGAAAAGTAGACTGAGAAGAAGCCAGAAATGGTCTTTCTGCTAATAACAATTTAGAAGAGGATGTCCCATTTATCATATACTACATGTAAATGAGAGTTAAAAAGGGCCATATCCAATATAGTCCAAATGGCTCATACTGAAAAATTTACTTAACCTGAAAGGCAAGGATTTTAGTTGGTAGAATTTAAATGGTGGTAGCAGGGTTGGGCGGGGTGGGGGGGAATTATGTAAATATAGATAAGATAGTGGATTTGGTATTGAAAATACATTTGAGAATACAGGAGGGCAAGACTTGGTACTGATTAGTTGTGAGGGAAAGGAGAGAAGAGCAGTTAAGGAAAATACTGAAATTTTAGGAAACTAATAAATTACACCTCTGTCACTTCCCTAGTTAGGAACCAGTTGATACAAGGTATTGGGGATGGGCAGTTGGAAATCAAAGCATTAATCCTTTAATCTTAAAATAGATTCAAGAATGTAACATGTCTTTGGGTCAGTTGAGCCTCTCTAGATTTGGTAGATAAATGAGTAAAACACAGCTAAGTTGAACCACCATAGACCTATCTGGCATGGAATGAGCCTGTGGCTAAGCATGTTGCAAAAGAAGATCAGAACACATCCTTTCTACAGGTAAGGCAAGTCAGAAAGCCAGAAGAGAGGTATGTGTAGTACTAGGCATTTTGACTAAGTAGGTCAGTTCTCTTGAAAAGGAGAGAGCAAGGGGATTGAGATGATGTTATAGGTTGGGCTCTCTGGAAATAATGGCTAGTGTGCACAGAATGCTTTGGGGAGTGACAGCCATAGAGGAGGGAAAGGAGGCAGGATTGTGTAGAAGGAAAAGTTTAGCTACAGTGCAGTCCTAACAGAAACCTCTGTTGTTCCTAGAGGGATAAAGATGGGAGACCTCTTAGAGCTTTCCACATCGGATCAGGAGAGAAAGCCTTTATACCTCTGTGTCCATTAGTCATTGGGATGTGGCTACCTTTGGGAAGGGAGTATTATCTTGGCTGAGGCACAGACAGCTGAGGATGCTATGGATATGACGTGACTACATCCTTCAGAGATTCCCAAACTGTTCCTTCTCTTTTTCTCTCTGCTGGAGAGTGGGCTTGACATTCTATCTTCTCTGGAAACATAAGGATTGGGAAATCTTGTTTCACTCTAAGAGGGAACAGTTTTTGGATGTGGACATCATGGTGGACAGTAGTACCATTCACGAAGAAATTTAAGGGGAAGAGATGTTAGGATCCCTGAAATAAACCAACTAAGAATGTACAAGAGGAACGGGGAGGATATCAGGTCATCTCAACAGTTGTTCTGTATTCCTTTTCTGTGTCATGTTTCAGGACAGTGGCATGTAGAGACCCTCTCTTCTCTCCTTCCTTCCTTACTACCTTTGGGTGTCCCTTTGCATCCTTGGGACCATAGCTCAGGGGATGCAGTATGAATTGAGCCCTCTTCCATTTCTGTTTCTGTCTGTTATTGAATAGAAGTGACTGGGAATAGGCAACAGAGAAAAGAAAAGCATGAAAAATTTCTTCATAGGTTTGTAAATGTATGAGTTTTGTAAATGTTTCATATTTTCCTCAGGACAACTATTTACATAGTTTTGTAAATGTTTCGTATTTTCTCCAGGTCTTTGCAAATCACCACACTTGTCTGCCATACTGTTAGGGCAGTGGAGTCTGATAGTAGGCTACACAGTTCCACAAGTGCTTAAGTCAGTCCATGAAATGGCATCTACGTCACTAAATATTATATTTTTATTTAGACTGATAAAATTTTCTCAGCATTTCATAGTTTTGCAGTATAAATATGACATTAAGCACTTTGCCACCCTCAGAAAAGTATAAAAATCGCTGGTGTTCTCATTCCCAGGTCTTTTAAGTTCATTTAGTTCATTGCATACATGAAGTCTAATGGTGAATGTTTTTATGTCTATATGTGCTTTTCTGGGGAAGTGGTAACTGTTTCATGAGTCATTAATGTGAATGCACTGAACTTATTATTAAACTTCCTGGAATGAAAATGGGGCAAATGAGATACCATTTGTGTTCTTGGCTAATTTTTTTTTCCATTTTATTTAGAGGGAGGTCTGCTTATTATAACTCAAAATTGTATCAGATTGTTTTTTAGTAAATTGCCACTGCTCAAATAGGCCATATCAAGACATTTATTGCCAATTAGGAACAGGATGTTTGAGATGTTTAGTGATGTTCTCCGGATGACCTGTTTTATGTTTTCTGTTTATTTTGTTTTATTTTTGTTTTATGATCATGTTGGCTTTTCCATTAAACTATAACTTTAATTGAGTTGGCTTAGTTAATAGAACATTGACCAGATCCCCTTCTCTAACTCCCAGTTGTCTCCTTACTTAACCCCCACCCCCAGTTCTTCTATTATGCCTCAACCTCAGTCTGGAATGAAGGGAATTTTTAGGTGTGTGCCTTACAAATATATGTTTCTATGACACAGGCACACTGTATTTCAGTCTAAATTGCCTGGATAATGTTCCTTAGGACCTTTAGGGATAACTCCCTGTGAAAAGTAAATTTAAGCAGTGTTGTCTGTAGGGGGTTCCATTTCTTAGTGAATAGCCAACAAGGGCTGTGTGGTTGTCTGCACTGTATGTGGCAGCATGATCTCTATCTGCATCTGTTTTGAAGTTTGGTTGTTGCTCAAGCCACATGTGCATTTCTTTAAGGTAGTTACATCCATCCCCTCCCAGGATCCAGGCATTGTAAGTTGGTAACTATAACTGACTTACTCTTTAGAGATTGTTATACTTTGTCTTGGTTTGACTGTTGTTCCTGTCATTTCTGGTTCTGTTTAATATTGACAACACTGATATTTCTGTAAATTAGCAACATGGCAAAAGAACCTGGCATATTTAAACCCATAAATTTTGATTTCCTGGTCTTTTTAAAGCTTTGTGGTTTAAGTAGAGCTTTACTCTATGGTAGACATAAACAGTACTTGTAAAAATTTTGGCTATCAGAAGGCTTTCATAGATCAAATGGAACTAAAAAATTACCTCAGATGAGTCACTCTTTTAGAATCAGAAAATCCAGATCTGTCCTGGCTCTACTAGTGAGATCTTTCATAAATTACATAGTCTCATTACATATCTTTAAAAAAGATAAATACTATGTGATTTCATTTACTTGAGGTATCTAAGGCAATCAAATTCATAGACACAGAAAGGAGAGCAGGGGCTAGAGGAGAAGGGAAAGCAGGATTTGTGTAATGGGCATAGAGCTTCAGCTTTGCAAGAAGAAAATGTTCTGGAGATCTGTTGTACAACAATTCAAATATGCTTAACATAACTGAACTGTATAGTTAAAAAAGGTTGCAATGGTAAGTTTTATATTGTATGTTTTTATCACAATTTAAAATTTAAAATAAAAATTTAAATGGATAGCGTACTGTTAATTGAGTGTGTAGTATGTGCCTTCAATGCATTACCTTATTAACTATCCACAAATCTGTGAAGGTAGGTAACACCCTAAGATGAAAGAACTTAGATTTAGAGAAGTAGCTAGTAAGTAGCAGACCATTTTGGACCTAGATGTGATTCTAAAGCTACTCAAAAAACATATTACCACTATCTAAACTTAAGCCAGGCTATCTCTAAGGCTTTTTAGCACTGATGTCTATGATTCTATGATTCTGCAGAAACCAAGTGAGAAAAAACTTAAAGGTTTAAGTGTTGAGAGACTACCCCTTGATCATTTATAATAAATAAAAACTGCCATATGAGATTTAGTCTGTGGTACAGCAGGACCAAATACTGTTTACAGGAGGCCAAGGTATAATTCAAATGTTAGAAAAGTGAAGGTATTAATAGTGATTGCTTCTGTGGAAAGACTTGGTAGAGACTCATATGGGTCTTCACTTTTTCATTATAGTTTTTCTGCCTTTTGAGTTTTTAATAAAATGTATAATTTCTATTTTGGGTCGAATTGTGTTCTCCCAATTTATATGTTAAAGTCCCAACCCCCAGTACCTTAGAATGTTGACAACCTTATTCGTAGATATGATCATTGCCACATAATTAGTTAAAATAAGGTCAGCTGGCATATGCGAGGCCCCTAATTCAGTATGATTTGGTGTCCTTACAAAAAGGGAAAATTTGAACAGAGAGACACGCACACAGGGACAATGTCATGTGAAGGTGAAGATAGAGATTGGGGTGATATTTGTACAGGCTAAGGAATGCCAAGGATAGCCAGAAAACCATCAGAAGCCAGGGAGAGGTGTGGGACAGATTATTCCTCACAATCTCAGAAGAAACCAATCCTGATGACACCTTGATCTCATTCATTCCTCCAGCATCCAGAACTGAGACAATAAATTTCTGCGGTTTAAGCCACTTAGTTTGTGGTACTTTGTGACAGCAGCTCAAGCACTCTAACAAAACTTCTAAAATGAAAAAAAAATAAGTTAGCTGTGGTTCCTGGGAGTTTATTGCAAGCAATATTCAAATTAAGAAAGGATCTATTTACATGATATCCATTATAATAATTTTTGTAATCTGAAAGAATGAAAGCAACCTAAATGTCTAGGTGTTAGTGAATAACCAAAGTATAACATGTGTACTTGATGAAATATTATGTTATCATTTTATATAGCCTATGAAATAATGTGATAAATGTGTATAACCTAAATAAAAAGCTACATGTAAAATTGTTTATACAAAATGATAACTAACAGCTGTATGTGATATATATACATTAACCAAGACTAGCCGGGAACACAGAAAATAAAAAAGCTTTGTTAGGAATAGTGGAATGTAGGTAGATTTTTTCATTTAATTTTTTAAAAATTGTTTTATTACCGGAGTTCCGGCCAAGATGGAGGCATAGGCAGTCGCATTGTGCTTCCTCGCGCAACCAAGACTAAAGACAACAAAAATTGAGAAACAAGAATCAACCAGAACAGAGAGAAATTAATTGAACAGAAGTTGGGCTCCAGTACATCCAGACCGGTAAGGAGCAGCGGAGTCGGAGGCCTGCAGACAGGGGTCGAGGGGTCCCGGTGGGAAGAAATGCTGGCTGGCAGGCATGGGCACGCAGGGCGCAGATGGCAGCGGACGGACTGGTGGTGGACCCTGGGCGCGGGAGCCGACTAGCAGACCCAGTGAGGGGTGCAAGGCAGCTGGCTGTCCGCAGCCACACGTTTGCACAAACTAAGCGAAAACGGGCAGCGTAAATGGGCAGAGCCTCCGCGTTTCAAAGCTTAAGAGCCCAGTTGGGGAACTGAGGCTGGGAAACTTGCTCAGCCTCACAGGAGACTTCTCGGGGAAGCCCACAGAGTCCGAGAAAGTGCACCAGCCCACCGCCCGGGAGCCTGCACAGGAAGGGCCCAATTTGCTTGTGGGAGGCAGTGGAGGGGACGGAAGTCCTAGAGAGAGCGGAGCAGGCACAATTGTTCCCTCAGACCCCGCCCCCACATACAATGTCACAACCCAGCGACTGGGGTGCCCCACCCTGGTGAACACCTAAGGCTCTGTCGCCCTTACAAAACAGCCGCAACCAAACCAAAGGAAAATTAAAAAGATGGCTCAAACATATTTGAAAGCCCCAGAACCAATTTTTTTAAGTGACCAAGAGATTGCCGAATTACCAGATGCACAGTTCAAAGCACTGGTGATCAGGAAGCTCACAGAATTGGTTGACTTTGGACATAAATTAGATGAACAAATGCAGGCTACGATAAGAGAAATGAAGGAAAACGAACAGGGACATAATAGTGAGGGGAAGAAATCTGGGACTCAGATCAATGGAGTGGACCAGAAGGAAGAAAGGAACAACCAAA
>PVIA01012936.1:0-34969 GCA_004024845.1 Tonatia bakeri
CTGCTCTCTCCCAGGAGTCCTTGACTTTGGCTGCATATTGAGTCACCTGGGGAGCTTCACAAACTTCTGAGTTAGTTGAATTGGGGTATGGTTTAGTACTTGGGGTTTCTGAACTCTCCCTGAGTGATTTAATGCAAGACAAGTTCAGGATCACTGTCTATCCTACGTGTTTCCTTTCAACTGCCAGTTCCATCTGGTGACTTGATTGGATGCATCCTCTTACTGCAGTTCACACTCCTGCAGTAGCAGGTTTAACTGAAGAACGAATCAGGATGAAATCTCCCTGTTTCACTGAGTTGTGCTCCATGTAAGCTCATGTTTGAAGTGTTACCCAAAGCACCTGTTTCAATTTTTAAATAGAAGTCCCAAAGACCAGGGCCTCTCTGTAATACACGAGGTCCTTTTACTGCCATGTGAAACTGAATAGAATTTCCTAAGAAACTGGTCACCTATGAATCCAGACTATCAGGAGAAAGTGAAATTCCAGAGTTAGGATTGAATGGGACCCTTTGAATAAAACCCATAAATTTAAGCAGGTCATTTAAAAACATATAATTTACTGAATCTTTACAGAATGATACTAGAAAAATACCCAAGATTAGCAAGAATAGACTTACAATGAAGAGACATGCACCAATCACGACAGCTTTCAATTTCACGTCAAGGTCTAAGGGGAAATGAATATCAAAATTAGTGTAATCTGTAAATGCCTCTCTCACAAAACCAGTCCACTGCTTGGAAATCTTGCCAATCACGTTTTCTTCATCAATAGATTTAATCTAAATTGAAAAAAAATGAGAGTCTTAGGAAATAATAAAGAATTATTAATTCTTATAAATAGTAAAGAGTTCTAGAAAATAATAAATTTATTATACTTTCAAAGTTAGAACACAATTAAGCAAATACACTGCTAAACATGTGTGACACAAATACATAACTATGAAAATTATATCTCTGATTAGATGCATATAAATTCCTGTATTTATTTAAATATACATAAAAAAATTATTTCTTTGCTACAGAGAAATGTATGAAAACAGATTTATTGAGATATTTAACATTTTGTACATTTAGAGAAATGGTAATAAAACATTTGAACTGATCTAAAGCAAAATTTAAGCATGAAAAGACACAAATACAAAATGTTTCTTTGATGAAATTTCTGCAAGCCATCAGAAGGGTAGCAAACTAAACCCCATGTGACACATGTGTTTTAAGACAAGCACAGAGACTTAACATAGGCTGATGGGACAGGCATTAACACTCACTGTCAGTGCACAACCAGGAATGCTAAGTGCCTGGGAAAGAGGACTGGCAGTTTTGAGTGAAGGCAAGTTTCCAATAAGTAACTTGATGGGATGCCCGTGGTCCAGGGTTGGGGTATGGCTGGACCACAGGAGGGTGGGGAACAACAGAAGAGAAGGGCGGGCATATGCAAAAAAGCACTAAAGTAAAAGTTTTCTCATTTCACAATTCTGCCTGAGGAAACTCCAGGGATATCATAAAGATGGCCCTGAGTGAAAAGGGTGATAGAGTGAAAGATGGCCCATCATGAAAAGGTCATAGCTGCACAAATGCACCTCACCTAGTGGGCATGTGGGGCTGTAGGTAGCCACACTCACCATGGCATGTACATGTAGGGTTGTGGCAATGCCAGGAAGAGAAGTGTCTTTTTTAAGTGTACACAAGGTAGCACATGTGTCAGCAACACCCTGTGAAGCCCTAGCTCAGGGTGGGAGCTGCTACGTAAGTGTGGGGAAATTAAACACTGTTTACTCCTTTTATCCCTTTGTGGGTGGTTAAGTTATTACAAACCTGAAATAAACTTTTCACCTGAAAACTGTGATAGTGTGGATCACTGTTCATCAATATTCATTCACCCCTCCCACTGTAGGCCCAGTATGCCTCCCTGTACATTGATAATTAGGGCGGTCCATGTGACTTGTTTGACCAATGGAAGGTTAGTATACATGACAATGGGCAGAGACGTTAAACATGGCTAAGTGATCTGGCCTGGCTCTTGCTCTCCAGTGATCAGCCATTAGAAAACCACAATCCAGGTAGTTGTTCTTGCTGCAGCTCTAGAATGAGCATACCTGGAGCAGGGCTGGGGCCAACTTCTAGCCTAAATCAGAGCCACCTAGCTGAGCCTATGAATATCCACTGAGAAACAGCTGACCCATGAGCATGACAGCAAATGCCTGTTGTCTAAGCTACTAACCTCTACAAGTTTTATGTCATGTAACACTATTGTGGGAAAACAGACTAACACAAATCTTTCAAACCCTTTATTGTTTTATTTCCTAACAGCTCTCATTTAAGTATTCATAGCTTGTAATCTTATTTTATTTTTTAATTTATTTTGAATTTGGAATATTTTGAAATGTACAATATAGAAGATAACTTTGCACAAAAATACCACACTAGATTTAACTGTTATCAATATTTCCCTTTTTTTCTTATAGAAAGAAATTTTAAACTTCACAAATATTCAAGCAAAAAATAAAAAACAGTTCTTTTAATGGAAAGTATCAGAAATGTGAATAATGACAACAAAATGGTATCAGGACTAGGTAATTTTTAGCTAAATTCTAGATAACCTTTTAAAAACAGAGAATCCATGTAATAAAGTTATTTATACATTAAAATAATAAATTGGTATTTGTGACACCATAAGAAATATATCTTTAGTTTTTTCTTTGGTTTCTGACATAGAGATCTAAAAGTCTTGTACCTTTTTAAATGATAAAAATTATAGGAGAGGCTTTTTTAAAAAAATAATACTTGGTGTTTGTCTTAGGTTTCTGGCACACAGATCCTAAAAACCTAGTTTCTCCTGAGTGATAAATCTTTTGTAGGATAATGAAATGACTGTTAGCTGCGGACCCTTGGCTGCTTCAGGATGGTATCTGTTCAGAAAGTCCAAGCTATGATTAAAGACTTGGCACTTTGACCCCTTTCCTGACCTCTGCAGAGGAGACAAGGACTAGCATTTGACTTGATCAACAATGGCCAATGATTTAATCATTCATGTCTATGTAATGAAGCCTCTTTAAGAACTCTAGGTAATGGGGTTTGGAGTGTTTTCTGATTGCTGAATGAATCTATGTTTTGGGAGGGTGATAAACCCTAACTACACAGGACAGAAGCTCCTGAACTAAGGACCCTTCCAGACCTCGCCCTGTATATTTCTTCATCTTGCTGTTTATCTTTATCCTTATAATATCCTTTAGAAAGCCTGTAAACATGAATAAAGTATGTTTCTGAGCCTTATGATCCATGTTAGCAAATTATTGAATCTGAGGATGGGGTCATGAGCTCCCCAGATTTATGGCAGGAAGTCAGAAGTACAGGATGTCTAGGACTTGTGATTAGCACCTGAAGTAGCGCAGTCAGTGGGCTTGAGCCCAATACTTGTGGGGTCTGCATCAACTCCAAACAGTTCATGTCAGAATTGAATTGAGTTGTAGTACAAACAGTTGGTGTATAGAAAGAATTGTTTGGTATGGGAACCAGACCCCCTCCATACATTTTGTGTCAGAAGTATGAATACCATTATGGTACATTACATTTGAATTAATTTATAAATACATAAATTTAATACCAGTATTAAAGATATTATAAAATGAAAACTATAGATTCACCTATAATGTAAATATAATGAAAAAAATAGAATACTAGCACTATTTCTAGGTAAGTATCAAAAGAATATACTGTAATAAAATACAAACCACTAGAAAATCAATTTAATTTAAAACATGCTCATATCAATGGCTACCAAAAAGATATTCTATTATTTACTAATTAAGCATTTATATAACAACTGGTATATGCCTGATATACAAAAACTTTATGATTGATAGGTTTTTGATGCTTATAACAATTTGCAGAAAACATGATATTATTATGTGTAATTTTCACAAGACAAAAGAATGAAGCAAAGAAAGGGTAAGTACTTTGTCCAACATTATATAGATAAGAAATTGTGAAGATAGGTTTCAAATCCAGGTATTCTATCTCCAAAGTCTGTACTTCAACCATTATGATATTCTTTCTTTTTTAAAAAAAATTGTCTTCTTTTTTTATTTAATATTTATTGTATTTTTTCCATTACCATTTAATCCCCTAATAACTCCTTCCCCCTAGAAATCCTTTTTAAAGGTTATGTTATCAATTCTGAATAAGATTCTCAGCTGGGAGTCAACAATTAATGGTTACTGGACCAAATCTGCCTGCTTTCCATTTTTTAAAATAAAGTTTTATTACCACAAAAATATATCCATCCATTTATGTATTGTCTGTGACTACATTCATGCAACAACTGTAGAGTGGAGTAGTTGTGACAATGATTGTATGTCCTGTAAAACCTTAAATATTTTCTGTATGGCCCTCTTCCAACTAAAGGTGTGATGATTCTTGTTCTAGGCAAAGTAGGAAAAGAAAATGACATGAAAAACTAAAAAAACTTCCTAAATTATGAAGTATTTGAATAGCAATATTTTTCTAAATTATAAAATATTTGTTACTCTTTTGAGATCATCAACTTGGTAGGTATTCCCACTATTGTCATCATCATTATAATTTTTGTTGTTCAGGCTGGAAAAAAAATGAACCATTTAGCATGGAAACAAAAAAGAGCTACCATAATCTCATTTGCACTGCGATTTTATACCTAGAGAAACCATGTAAATGAAGCATAAACACCTAAATTTAATACTCAATTAATGTCATATGACTAGATAAAAGGTAAAGGAAGATAAATGGATTCTCTCAATATGGGTAATAAGCACCTAAAATATAAATATTCCTCCTTATTGGTAATAATGGCTATAAATTACTTATGAATAAACTTAACAAAAAGGCAGAAGTACTATATGATGAACCTATATGGTCCTGTATGGGATGGCACAAGTTTAGTATCATAAATATGTTAATTTAAAAAATAATAGATTTAACACAATTCTGATTAAATTCTAACTTCTAAAAATTGAATAAAAGGGTCCTAATGTTTATATAAAGGGAAACAAGATAATAGCAGCAAAATATGTAGGGAAGAATGAGTGATCATTTTGCTGTGACAGAAGACCTATCACTAAGTCACCATAAACATAATATAAGGCACTGCTGTAAAAGCAGATATTGGATTTTCAGGTCAACAAAGGGGAGAATTTAGAAATACATCTTATTACTTGGGAGCATTTAATGTATGGCAAGAATGATAATCAGTTTAGCAAGGAATAAATAATATACTTAATAAGTTCTAATAACAAACTGTCTCTAGTCATTACAAGAAAATAAAGTTTGTTTCTATCTTGTACTAATAAATTTCCTGGTGAGTTAAAATTTTATTATGAAAAACAGATAAAATAGAAGGTTTGGAGAAACCTTCATAATTAAGATAACCAGAAGCAATGAAAATAGATGTACTTGACTATATCAGATGGTATGGCATACCATATTTGCATGGTATTCTATAGAAATATATATATACTCTAAAAATAAAGATTAGATTGTGGAAAATGTAAATCAGACAATAGATGCAAGACTGTTTACAGTAAACAAATTAGTTTTAAAAGTTGGCAAGAAAAGTGTGAACCACTCAATAGGTAAATGGATATTAATAGTCAAGGCAAAAAATGTAAATACAAGTAATGAATAAAAGTAAAATGCTCAAAATCTGTAATGGCAAGGAATTACTTGTTAAAGTAGAGATAAGATTCCCCCTTCCTGATTGTGTATTTGATTTTATTTACTACATATTGTTTTTTCATGAGTCAATGGACATGCAGCTTGTTTCTGCTTTTTGGCTATTGCGACTAGAGCTGCTGTCCGCATTAGCCAGTCTTATTCATTTCTTTTGAAATAATTTTTTCTATTTCTTAGTTACAGTTGACATACAATATTAAATTAGTTTCAGGTGTACAATTCAGTGATTACACACAACATAAGTTTAAGTGATCACCCTAATAAATCTAATACTCATCTGATACCATAGATAGTTATTACAATATTATTGACTATATTCCCTATGCTGTACTTAACATCCCTGTGACTATTCTGTAATAACCAATTTGCACATCTTCATCCCCTCAAATTTTTCACTCATCCCCCAACCCTCCTCCCATATGGTAACTTTTTATGTTCTGCTTGTTCATTTCTTTTGTTTTTTAGATCTATTTTGTCTGATATAAGTTTTGCTATCCCAGCTTTTGTTCATTTGCTTATTCCACTTTTTATGAAATATATTTCTCTATCTTTTTACCCTCAGTCTGTGTGTCTTTTGATCTGAAGTGAGTCTCTTATAGACAGCATATGTAAGGGTCTTGTTTTGTTATCCATTCAGCTACAGTATATCTTAACTGAAGCATTTAATGCATATGCATTTAAAGTAATTGTTGATAAATATGTATTTATTGCCATTTTATTATTCATGTTTCTTATCTTTATTTTTTCCTTCTTAAAGAAGACCCTTTAACATTTCTGGTAATAGTTGTTTGGTGGTGAGAAACTCCTTTAGCTTTTTCTTGTCTGGAAAGCTATTTATCCTTTGATTTTAAATAATACCTTTCATGGATAGAGTAATCTTGGTTGTAAGTTCTTGTTTTTCACAACTTTGAGTATTTCTTGTCAATCCCTTCTGGCTTGCAAAGTTTCGGTTGAGAAATCAGCTGACAGTCTTACGGGAGCTCCTTTGTAGATAACTAACTGCTTTTCTCCTGCTGTTTTTAAATATTTTGTCTTTGTCTTTAACCTGTGGCATTTTAATTATGATGTGTTTTGATGTGTACCTCTTTGAATTCATCTTGTTTGGGACTCTCTGTGCTTCCTGAATGTATGCCTATTTCTTTCACCAGGTTGGGGACATTTTCCATCATTATTTTTTTCATAAAGGTTTTCAATTCCTTCATCTCCCTCTACTTCTGGCACCCCCATGATGCGATTGATGCTGGTTCACTTGATGCTGTCCCAGAGGCTCCTTATACTATCCTTATTTATTTTTTGATTCTTTATTCTTCTAGCTGTTCTCATTGGTTGTTTCCCAGTATCTTATCTTTCAAATCTCTAGTTTGATTCTCTGCTTCATTCACTCCTCTGTTGTTTCCCTGTAATGCATTCTTCATATCAACCAGTGCAATCTTCTTTTCTAGCCAGTCCTTTTTCCTGTATTTTATCTCCATTTTTCTGTTTCTTTCTCTTTGTCAGAGTTCTCATTAAGTTCATCTATTTTTCCTAAGTTCATTAAGCATCCTTATAACCAGTGTTTTGAATGCTTCATTTAGTAGATTGATTATCTCTATTTTGTTAGTTCTTTTTCTGGAGTTTTAGGTTCTTTCATTTGGGACACATTTCTTTTGTCTCCTCTTTTTGCCTCCCACCATGTGTCTATATCTATGTATTTGAGCTGCTACATCTCCCAGGCTTGGTAGAGTGGCCTTATGTAGCAGGTGTCCTATAGGATCCAGTGGTAGAGCTGTCCTGATCACCTGAGCTTGGCATTCCAGGTGCACCACCTATGTGACCAAATATACCCTCTTGTAGTTGAGCTTTGATTGCTATTGGCACATCAGTGGGAGGATTAACCCCAAGGCCAATCAGCTGCAAGGACTGGCTATGATCACAGTGGAGGGTCAGCTATGCAGGGACTGACACCACAGAGCAGGAACTACTTCAGCAGAACCCTGATAACTGCTGAGTGTGTCACTTGTGGAGGTGGTTAGATGATGCTTCAATGTGGTCTGAAGCTGTCCACCAGCTTAACTGATGCTGAGGCCTCCTGGGAGGTGCAGGCCAAGTTCAGCAGCCATCTGTACCCTGCCTGAGGCCACCTGGCAGAAGCTACAAAGCAATCTGCATTTGGCTACAATTTGTGCTGGGTCTATAGGTGCCCAGGAAAGGCCCAAGTACACATCAAGGTCACCTACCACTAGTGCTGGGCCTGGGGCTACTTAGCGATAGGTATGGGGCATGCTGAGGCCCACGCTGCTTGTTTGAGAGAGTTTAGTCAAGTCCAAAGCAGGAGCTAAAACAGGCTGTTTTTATGGAAAAGCCACTGCAGATGGCTTGCACTGGGCCCACAATTTGGGTGGAGGGTGGTTCCATGGAATCACCAGAACTGCTTGAATGGTGTTAACCAAATTGATGGAGGCTCAGATATGTCACCTGCCTGCTGGCTCTGAGTGAGGAGGGCCCAGAAAAGGAACAGTGGTCTCTGTCAGAACCCTGTCTGAGAGGAAGCTGCCCCTCCAGGTCTCATCCTGATGCTAGACAACTCAGTTCTTCCCTGTATGTCCCTGGTACTCCAATGCTGGAGATCATAGTGAGTGAGTCTGAATAAGTACATGTGCATCTTTAAGAAAAACAGCTGGGGCCCCAGAAGCCCTCCATCTTACTCAGCCACAATCTCTACTGGTTTACACAGCTAAAAGTTATGATGGACTTCACTTCCTGGCACTGGAAACTTGGCCTGGGGGGCCTGGAACAGGGCTGGAACACCTCATTCCACAGGGAGGACCTCTGCATCTGAGATAGTCCTTCTGATTTTTATTCACCACACTGGGTATAGGATCAGCTGGTTCTGAGTCTCTGCTGCTCCTACCAGCCTCAATGTTGTTTCTTCTTTATATCCTTAGTTGTTGGACTTCTGTCCAGCTAGATTTCAGGCAGTTTTGAATACTGTTTTTTCTGTCTTTTAGTGTAATTTTGATATGGTTGTGAGAAGATTCAAGTCCCACTACTACCTATGCTGGCATCTTGAGCAGAACCCTCCAACTTGCATATTTTAGATTTCCTTTTTTAATTTGAAGTTTCCAGTTTACCTAAGCTATATTTAGGTGTCAAAGTTTTTTCACAGACAGAACTCCTTAGGCTTTATATTTTTTTAAGATTTTATTTATTCATTTTTGGAGAGAGGTGAAGGGAGAAAGAGAGGGAGAAAACCATTGATGTGTGAAAGAAACATCAATCAGTTGCCTCTCACATGAACCCCAACCAAAGACTGGGCTGCAACCCAGGCATATGGTCTGACCAGGAATTGAACCAGTGACCTTTTGTTTTGTGGGATGACTCAACCAACTGAGTCACACCAATCAGGTCTCCTTTTACTTTATGAATCTGAGGTTCCATGACATCAGGTCAGCAACATTCTGTCATTTATCTCTTTGAAATAACATCTCAGTGCATTCTCTGCCTTCCCTTTCACTGTGGTTTATTGTCATATGCAAGAGTAGTTTATTGTTCCACGTCCCTTCAATTCTTTTGTTCCTTCAAATTTTTCATTCTTCCCCTCCTGTTTATTTTCTATATATTGATAATCCAGTTCACTAATTTTCTCTTCATCTCTATCTAATTTGCAGCTTACCCTTTCCAATGAGGTTTATTAATAACTATTCTTCATTTCTCGCTTGCCTTCAAGTCATACTGTCCTTTTTTATTAGTTTTATTCTTCCCTTTTTTGTTTAGTCTCTTCACTGTTTATTTAGGTGTTTCCAAGCTATTTCATTATATGCTGTTTGTTCTTGGATTAGTTCCTAGAGAGTTATGTAACTTTTGTCTTTTTTATCTTTAAAAAATTTTTAATTATGCTAACACAGTTGTTCCATTTTATTCCCTTTATTTTCCTCTGAACGGCACTCACTACCCACCAACAATCCCCCACCCCTTAGTTCATGTCCATGGGTTCTACATAGAAGTTCTTTGGCTTCTCCATTTTCTACAATTTCTTAACCTTACCCTGTCTATTTTGTACCTACCATTTATATTTCTTATTCCCTGTACCTCTTCCGCCATTCTCCCCCCTCCCCATGCCTGCTGCTGGTAACTTTCCATGTGATCTATATTTCTGTGATTTTGTTCCTGTTCTAGTTGTTTGCTTAGTTTGTTTTGTTTTTTTGTTTTGTATTTTTTTGATGTTCACTTGTTGAGACTTATGAGTTTGTCATTTTATTGTTCATATTTTTTATCATCTTCTTTCTCTTAGATAAGTCCCTTCAACATTTCATATGATAAGGACTTGGTGATGATGAACTGCTTTAACTTGACCTTATCTGGGAAGCGCTTTATCTGCCCTTCCATTCTAAATGATAGCTTTGCTGGATAGAGTAATCTTGGATATAGGTCCTTGCCTTTCATGACTTTAAATACTTCTTTTCAGCCACTTCTTGCCTACAAGGTTTATTTTGAGAAATCAGCTGATAGCCTTATGGGCACTCCTTTGTAGGTAACTGTCTCCTTTTCTTTTGCTGTTTTTAAGATTCTCTCCTTCTCTTTAATCTTGGGTAATTTAATTATGTGTCCTGGTGTATGCCTCCTTGGGACCAACTTTTTTGGAACTCTTTGAGCTCCCTGGATTTTCTGGAATTCTACTTCCTTTGCCAGCTTGGGGAAGTTTTCTTTTGTTGTTTTCAACTTTTCAATTTCTTGCTCTTCCACTTCTCCTTCTGACACCCCTTTGATTTGGATGTTGGGACACTTAAAGTTGTCCCAGAGGTTCCTAAGCCTCTCCTCATTTTGTTTTTAAATTCTTGTTTCTTCATTCTGTTCTGGTTGAATATTTATTTCTTCCTTCTGCTCCAAATCATAGATTTCAGTCCTGGTTTCCTTTCCTTCACTGTTGATTCCCTATACATTTCTCTTCATTTCATTTTGCATGGCTTTCACTTCTTCCCCTATTTTGAGACCATACTCAACCATTTCTGTGAGCATCCTGATTACCAGTGTTTTGAACTCTGCATCTGATAGCCTGGCTACCTCTTCATTGCTTAGTTTTATTATTGGAGTTTTAATCTGTTCTTTCATTTGAGCCATATTTTTTTTTGTCTCAGCACACCTTTTACCTTGTAAGGGTCAGACCCTTAGGTATTCGCTATGGAGCGGCAACCCATGTTGTTGTGTTGTGGTGCTGTGTATGTAGGAGGGGTCAGAGAGGGAACAATGCCGCTTGCTCAGCTCTCCACCAGCCTTCAGTCACTTCCCACACTACTCACAAGCAAATTGGGCCCTTCTGGTGCCGATTCCTGGGTGGATGCTTTTGTGTACATTCTAGGACCCTGTGCATATCTCCAATGAATTCTCCTGTTAGACTGAGATTTTCTTCTGCTGCTGCAACACCCACAGGATTTTACCACCAGAGGTTTTGAGGCTTTATTTCTCTGCGCTGGAACCCTGAGTTTCACAGTCTATCTTGCTCTCCAGTTGTTCCTCCTAGTCTATCCTCATGCAAATGTGGGACTGCCCCACCCACCAGCTATTGCCTTACCCACCTGGCCCCCTAGCCACTGCCTTGCTGAGTGTCCTCTCGGCCCTGGCTGCCCATCTTCTTTCCTCCTACCAGTCTGAATGAATGTTTTTTAACTCCTTGGTTGTTGTGGAATTCCATACAGTTCAATTTTCTGGCAGCACTGGTTATTATTTTTTGTTTTTAAATTTGTTGTTGTCATCCTTGGGTTGTGTGAGGGGGCAAAGGGTATCTACCTATGCCTCCATCTTCACCAGAAGTTCAGTTATGTAACTTTTGAATATGCTCATGTAAAGATAGGTTGTTTTTTTTTTTTCCTGTAGAAATAGAGGGTGCCCTTGGTGATTAATCTCCTTCTAGTGTGCTTTTGTAACAGGGTGCAGCCAAGGCAGGGGCCAGTAGGGATTTGTACTGGGATCTAGAACTCGATGTCCAGGAAATGTTAGAAAAATATATATAGGATGTCCTCACCTCACAAGTCTGAGGTGGAGGATGGGATGCATGGAGCAGGGCCATTGCTAGAACAGTCGTTTAACATCTCTATAGCTTTTAACTAGTTTCATAGATATGTTAAACAGCTGTGGCCATGCTTTGAACCAGGGGGCGGGAGTGACTTCAACCCATGATGTAACTGGGAGACAACTCCCCCTGGTTACGGAGCCTGCATAAGAGCTTAGAGATGATTGGCTCCATCCCACAGGAACACACCTGCCTGGACTTACAATGGAAGCCCAGTAAAACTGGAAATACAGGAATGCTGGCAGCCATGGCCAATTGTTGGAGGAGGTGGAAATGGTGCAGCAGAGGAAGATTGACACTGGGATTTAAACCCAGGCACAGCAGCCATATGGAATCTTTTGGGGACCATACGGCTTGGGCAGAGAACCACAGACTTCTATTTCTTTTTCTGAGATTCAGTACCCCAGACTGAGAAGAGGGGTAAGGAAGGACTGTGCATTTGTGGGTATTCTAAAGGACTTTGGGATCTCAATAAAGACATTAAGTCATTACTCTTAAGTTTGTATAACTCTTTAAATAAGTAATCCCTTTCCTTTTCACCAATCTCTGGCATCAAGAGACATCTTTTCCTGGTGGCAGGAAAGGTGAACCTAGTATAGGGTGGGGGATCCCCAGAACATAAGGGTAGGTCAATTTAATAATAGTATATCATTTACCACCTCCCTGACCAGGTCTGTTCTGTAACACTTTAGCATCTGATCCTGCTATCAGTATCACCACTCAGCATCTATTTTTATGTTTTGAGGTTCCTAAACATATGACAGTGATTTTGCCAATTCAGATTTCATATTCATAGAGGGGCCTGGGTTGGGATATCAGTTTAATATATCCATATTTTTTCCTACCAAAAGTCCTGGGAGAAGACAGATGGCCTTATAATCTCCATGGGAGACAGAGGAAAGTCTACTTGTTTTTGTTTCACACTTGGAACGATCTTCTCACGGCTTCAACTACCATGTGTATGCTGAAGAGTCCCCAATATTTTACTCTACATGTGTAAAATTCAACATAACTCAAGTACAAATCACTAGCTTCCCACAAATAAACTATTTCTCCTTTAAGATTATCATCTTTATGAAAGGCATTATTTCAGTTTTTTAATTCTCCGAGATCAGATTCATCTCTAGATTTTCTTTCATCCTCAAAGGACATCATATTCATAAGACAGCTCCAATCATGAAATTTCTACTTGTGAAAGTCTAGTTATGAAATTTTTGTTATTTCTTCTTATAAAATGACTCCTGCTGTATTTGGGCTTTTATCTTTTTTCTACTCCAGGTTTCCATATCTACTGACACAACGATGGCACAGTCCATGTTCCACAGCAGTCTCTCATACTCTAAATTCCAGATTTAGAGTGTCACTCTTGCCATCACAAATTGATTCAAATGACTATTTCTCAATGCTCTGAAAGATGGCACCTAGTTATCACCATTCTGGATACATAGGAGAGAAGTTAGTTTATTACATATGATGAATTCTCCAAGGATACTATTGTGAAAATTTGCTGGATAAAATCTAAATTTGTTAGCATTAAATATAATAATTTCACAATGCTTTCCTAGTGTTTTCACCAATTCCTCCAAAATAATACATGCCAGGTAAAATTCTGTTATTATTGTTCTGTGAATGAACAATTATCTTTCCATTCTTCTACATCTGAGATAAATATGCCATACCCTACATGAGGAACTATTGTTACACATAACTCTATAAGAAGTTCTTATACATACCTATTACACACATATACACAAACATACGCATTATCCACATCCTTTTAAAAGAGCCTTTATAAAGGCTCTTTACATTTCATGTGTTTTCTTATAATCATTCATCTCTTTCATTAATCTATTAATCATGTGAAGGAAATGATTCATCTTTATATAACCAGGGAGTAACAGAATTGAAAATCATACAACTAGGGAATTGAAAATCATGCAACTAAAAAATAAAGAGGATAGAGGAAAACAGAAAGTTGAGAAAGAGGCAGAATTCCCACATCTTATTATAGGGTGGTATCCCTGCTCAGTTGTAGACTTTTGCCTTTTCTGTGGAAATGTGGGCTCAGTTTAACAGATTTTATAATTTTCAAAGAGAATCATGATATCAAGACTATCTTATAAAATCTCCTAATTTTTAAACATTTACAACTAAGTAATTTGGGTTTACAGCCAGAACATCTGTTGGAAAACTGCTGTAATGAAATTGCTTCATACAGTAAGTACACAGATATATTATGGTTTCTAACAATCAATTTAATGCAAAGATAAAGCAGAGACCACAGAGAAGCACAACTGGGGGGCATAGTTTGCACTACCTTCCCGAAAACTCTCTTTGCCTCATTGGGCTTTCTGTAGGAACTCAAAGATGTCAGAACTTCTGAAGAGGGCTGAGGCCACCAACAGCCTGTGTTTAAGACTAAGGAACAATTCACAGGCTTTGGAAGTGAGACACTGATGACAAGGTAAATGTTGTATTTAAAACGCATAATACATAGCACTCACTTCCACACAGAAATCACCACATTTAAAGGCTAGTTGTTTTATTCATTTTTATTGAGTGTAAGGCTCTGCTCCACTTTTTTTCCATGATCACAATCAACACTGAAGCTCAATGAGATTAATAACTACCTTTCTGACCAACATTACATATATGAGTCCACTGTCTCCCTCTGGAGATACTAGGATACACATATTTATTTAATATATTTATAACATGTCACAAGATTATATTCTCCTTATATTTATAAATCAAATTCTATTAGAGTGATTACATCTCTTACCTCAAAAACAACATCTTTAAAACATCTGCATGCACAAAATGGGCCAATAATTCTTAGTATATCCTTTTTATCCTCATTTTGAATTGTAACCTTACGCAGATATGGGTTCCTACTCCGAATAACATAACCTATTAGTGTACCAGGAGGAGAGTAGATTTTTACCTACAAAAGCAAAAGAATATGTAACAGACAATCATCATTGTTGTCATCACCATCGATATCATAATAATAATAGTATGAGCTCTCACTTAATGAGTACTTTTATTGCAGTGGGCAATATTCTTTCTTTCCAGCTTTATTGATGTATAATTGACAAGTATAATTATAATATAGTTAAAGTGTACAATGTGATGACATATACATTATGAAATGATTACCACAATCAAGTTAGTTAAAACATCTGTCACCTCATACAGTGATGCTTGACATCTCTCTTAGCAAACTTCAAATATACAGCATAGTCACCATGCTGTATATTTGATACTCAGAACTTATTCATCTGATAACTAAAAGTGTGTACAATTTGACCAACATTTTCCCACTCTCCCTTTCCCAGTTTCGGGCAATTACTATTCAAATCTCTTTTTCTATGAGTTTAGTTTTTTTTTTTTTTTTTTTAGATTCAGTATATGAGTGATACCATATAGCACTTGCCTGTTCCTGTCTGACTTATTTCCCTTAGTGTAATGCCCTCTAAGCGCATCCATGTTGTCTCAATGGCATGGTTTTCTTCTTTTCTTTGGTTGAATAATATCCCATTGTACATACCTATGTTTATATTACATTTTCTTATCCACTCATCCATCAATAGACACTTAGGTTGTTTCTATATTTTGATTATTTTGAATAATGCTTCAATTAATATGGGAAGGTACATATCTCTTTGAAGACCTGGTCACATTTCCTTTGCATACATACCCAGAGGTAGGATTGCTGTATCATATGAACCTGCATGCTGTTTTCCACAAATTGTTACTCCAGTGGCAGTAACAATTTACATATATTCCCACCAACAGTGTACAAGGGTTCCACTTCTCCACACACTTGCCAAATCAGGTCTTTTTTAAATAACAGTATTCCTAACAGGTGTAATGTGATATCATATTGTAGTTTTGATTTTAATTTCCTTAATAATTAGTTATGTGGAACAGGTTTTCATATATCTGTGGTCTATTTTTATGTCTTACTTGGAAAAAATGCCTATTCAGCTCCTTTGCCCACTTCTAAGTATAAGATACTATTCTTGAAATACTTGATTGAAAACAGTTGTTTAGATGTGTGAACAGAGCTCTGATCACTGGTGCAGTTTTCCAGTATGAGTGGCAATGCTTCTATATGGAAAATGGGGCCAGAATCTTGGCTCTGCTGTTAGTCAAGTGACCTAGAGAGTATAGTACAGTTATTTGTAAATGATGCCTTCATAGACTGTTTTCTAAGATCAATAGTCTAATGTGCTCTTTACATTTAAGCATATTTCCCCAAACTCTGTTTTCCTTCAGATATTCCTATGGACAAATACTAACCCAAATGACATAAAAAGCAAAAGAATTCAGTAGGAACAGCTTCAGCTAACTGTTTTAAGTAAATGCAGTATGAAACTTCAAATGTCTATGTGTTTGTGTCTCTGTCTGTGTCATGGACTCAGAGCTATTTGTCTGGAATGACTGGCCAGGCAAGGGCTGGTCTCAGGTCAGGGGGATGTAGGCAAAGGCCAACTTTCCTACAAACTCTCTGTGCCCTGCTGTCTCCCCTGAGATCCACGTTGTAAATCAGTGAGACGACAAGTAATATGAAACAGACATCTGGTTTTTCCAGACCTGAGGGTACCCCAACCTAGCATATCTCTGTGACAGAGGCTCAAACACAAAATGGGGATCTTAAAAACACAGAAGTTGAGATTTCTCAGAGGTGGTCTCTCCTAGGTCTGTTCCATAATATGTTGGCCAAAATTGTGAGATGACTATATGTCCTATCCTCATTCTTCTGTACACTTGTTCCTGGAATTTTATTCTAGGATACTGTCTCTGTTTCCCTCCCCTAGCTTTGGCGAGGCCTCTCTGTTGGTCACTTCCAGTAAGGGACTTGACCAAGGTGCCTCATCTTGTCAGCTCTCCTCAAACATTAGGAGTCTGGTCTCTGAGCAGATGCCCAATCCCACGAGACAAACTTCTCAGGGACACGGGGCTAACTGGTCACTGTTTTTTACCTTCCATCCTTCCTGTCCAAAATACTCTCACGCATAAAAGAACAGCTCATGGACCAATTCTTAGAAAATCTCATTTGATTATATAGGTTCAATGACAGGGTGAAAATTCTTATTGAACTACTTTACAAATTACTCAGGTAATGGCTCACGGACCTCCTGAAAGCAGCACGGGCAACAACAGCTGGCACATCTTAGTGGTCTCTCCAGCGTTATGACCTCTCGGCTCATAAGATCAAAAATTCTCAGAGTAGAAGGCCTAAAAAGTGCACAGCAATTTCGAGTACAGCAATCAGTATCTTCCACAGCAAAGTAAATCCTCTGTCCAAGGCTGTTCTTAATTTCATATTTATTATTTGTTTCAATATTTATTATGACTGAAAACAAAGAGGAGAAAATCTTAATCAGCATTATGTTTAAAAATATAATGTATCTAAATGCTAAAAATCAAAATTTTTTAATATCTCAACACTTAGATGACACTTGATGTCACATAGGGAGAATGAAAAGGAAAGGTGTTTAGAGATGATCTAGAGTCCAGACAGAAAAAAGGCAAAGGAAGGGAAGCAGGAAAGTGTATGAAGGTAAAATTGAGAGTTCCTCTGTGAGACATGGAAAATAAAATCCTTATCTTCCTAATTCCACAGACTCGTGTCAGAAAGGGCGACTTTGCTGCTGAGCAATGGGGCATGCTGCAGATTGTCACAGCTGTGCTAGGTGTGTACAGTGTCATGCTCATTTGCACAATGCTGTTTTCAGATATTCAATCAGGGAGGGGAAGAGAGGATGATTACCATGTTTATGCTGTATTAAGTAAACATAATGAATTAAATAAATTGGCTTGAGATTTTGTTTCATAATACATTCATGGCTTATCTTTTTGCACTGAATGAGGGAAGGTAACAAAGGTGTTTACTCCCCTTGCATATGTGTGAAAAGGGAGACTGTGAAAGTGAAAGATGGGTTAGAACATCACACTGGGCCCAAAGGGTCCTTGTTTAATGCAGCAGCAGTTATTCAGAGGTGGGAGGTGGTATTAGCTGATGCTGTGGGGGAGCAGGGTGGAGGTGCTTGGCCAACCATGGCCACATCTCACAGAATATCTCAACCTCTGTGATCCTAAGTGAACTCTGTACCTCAGAGGAGGCTAATCTCTTCACTGGGAAAGAGATGTGCTCACTACTGACACCCATCTGATATCTTATGAAAGTCTTCCCAGACTGAACCACACATTGGAAACTGCTCCTCCCTCAGAGCCAGGAAGGAGCAACTCACGTTCCCACTTGTCCAGAGCCTTCATTAACTTGGATCATAGGATGTCACAAGCCACTCATATAAAAAGTGATTAAAAGAAATATATGAAGATGAAAAGTAGTCTCTAATATCCATATGGATGGATTTTGATTCAGAGAGAGACATCCTGAACAAATTCTAGCACCATGATCTCCCCCAAATGTCCTTGTTCTGACTCACACAGGCCCTGGACTTTACTTTTATAAGAATCATCCTTCACCTAAACATATGCCAGTCAAATATTTCATTAAAAAATTTAAACTAATTTATGAAGTGGAATTTATTACCTAAGTGTTTCATTAAGTAGCTAAATCTCACAAATCCTCTTGTTTATCAGTCAAATGAGATCAATGGACTCACACAATATCTAAATTTTTTATTGTTACTTAAAAAATAAACAATAAAAAAACAGACAATTCTATGGCTATACTTTTATGGTCTATTAAATTTTTTCACAGTTTTTATTTTTTCTTTTAATTAGATTTATTGGTGTGACTTTCAATAAGATTATATAAATTTCAGAAGAGTTCCAGCAAAGATGGAGGCATAGGTAGAAACCCTTCACTTCCTCGCACAACCAAAAGGAGGATAACAACCAATCTAAAACCAATAAACAACCAGAAGCACCAGAAAATCAAACTGCATGGAACTCTGACAACCAAAGACTAAAGAAAAAATCAACCAGAACAATAAGACCAGTAAGGTGAACTGCGTCGAGTGGTCAACTCAGAAAAACAGCGGAGAGGCAGCTGAGGGACAGAGCTGCTCTGGAGGGACTGACTAAAGGAGGAAACTGAGACTCAGAGCGGACTGTGGGCTACAGCTGGGGTTGCTGTGCTGGGAGACACTTCCATTCTGACTCAAGAGTCTGTTGGAAAGTGCACTAGAGAGGAGTAGGCAAGCTGCATTGCTCCCTCTCTGGCCCCTTCCCCACAGGCAGCGCAGCAGAGAAGGTTGCCCAGCCTGGGTGAGTACCTAAGGCCCTGCCCCTTACAACTTATCAACTGTGCCAAGAAAAAGAAATATGGCCGAAATGAAAGAACACAGCAAAACCTCAGAACTAAGTGATGAGGACATTGACAACCTAACTGATGGAGAATTTAAAGCCCTGGTAATCAAAATGCTCACAGAACTGATTCAGCTTGGTTGAAAAATGAAAGATACCCACAATGAAATAAATAAAAATATCCAGGGAACCAACAGTGGAAAGAAGGAAACCAGGAATCAAAGCAATGATTTGGAATAAAAGAAAGAAATAAACATCCAACTGGATCAGAACAAAGAAACAAGAATCTGAAAAAATGAAGAGAGGCTGAGGACTCTGGGACAACTTGAAATGTTCCAACATCCAACTTATAGGGGTGCCAGAAGAAGAGAGCAACAGCAAGAAATTGAAAACTTATTTGAACAAATAATGAAGGAAAACTTCCCCAGTCTGGCAAAGGAAACAGACTTCCAGGAAGTCCAGGAAGCCCAGAGAGTCCCAAAGAAGTTGTGCCTAAAGAGAAACACACTAAGACACATCATCATTAAGTTACCCAAGTTAAAGACAAAGAGAAAATCCCAAGAGCAGCAAGAGAAAATGAGACAATTACCTACAAAGGAGTTCCCATAAGGCTATCACCTAATTTCTCCCAAGAAACCTTACAGGCAAGAAGGGGCTGGTAAGTCATGAAAGGCAAGGACCTACACCCAAGATTACTCTATCTAGCAAAGCTATCATTTAGAATGGAAGGGCAGATAAAGTGCTTCCCAGATAAGGTAAAGTTAAAGGAGTTCATCATCACCAAGCCCTTACTATATGAAATGTTAAAGGGACTTATCTAACAAAAAAGAAGATCAAAAATATGAACAATAAAATGACAACAAACTCATAATTATCATCAAAATGAACCTAAAAGAAAAGAAAATGAAAACAAAAACTAAGCAAACAGCCAGAACAGGAACAGAATCAGAGAAATGGACATCACACAGAGGGAGTTCAGTGGGAGGAGGAAGGGAGGAATAGGGAGGAAAAGGTACAAGGAAGAAGAAGCATAATTAGTAGGCATAAAATATACAGGGAAATATAAAAAAATGGTACAGGAAACAGAGGTCTCAAAGAACTTATATGTACAACCCATAGACATGAACTAAGGCTGGAGGGTTGTGGGGTGGCAGGGTGGAGGGGGAATAAAGGGGGGAAATTGGGAAAACTGTAATAGCATAATCAATAAAAAATACTTTAAAAAGATTATATAAGTTTCAAGTGTACATTTATATAATGCATGATCTTCATATTGCACTGTGTGCCCACCACCCAAAGTGAAATCATCTTTCATCACCATATATTTTGAGCCCTTTACCTTTTACTATACTCTCCACCTCCCTTCCCTCTAGTAACCACCAAACTGTTGGGTATGTGTAGGAGTTTTTTGTTTGTTTGTTTTTCTTGTTTTATATCTCACATATGAGTGAAATCATATGGTTCTTAAGTTTTTCTGGCTGACTTATTTCACACAGCATGATATGCTCAAGGTCCATCAATGTTGTTGCAAATGGCAATATTTCATCTTTTCTTATGGCTGAGTAGTATTCAATTGTATATATATACCACATCTTTATCCAGTCATTTATCGAAGGACACGTTGGTTGTCTCCATGTCTTGGCCACTGTGAATAATGCTGCAATGAACATAGGGGTGCATATTTCTTTGTGAATAAATGTTTTCAAGTAGGTACCCAGAATAGAGTTGCTGGGTCATATGATGACTCTATCCTTAATGTTTTGAGGAAACAGCATACTATTTTCCATAGTAGTTGCACCAGTTTACATTCCCACCAGAAGTGAATGAGGGTTCCTTTTTCCCCACAACCTCAACAATTGTTACTGCCTGTCTTGGGACATGGTAATTCTAATAGGTGTGAAGTGGTATCTCATTGTAATTTTGATTTGCATTTATTTAGTAGCTAGTCCAGTTGAGCATCTTTTCATATATCCATCCAATGGCCCTTTGTCTTTTTGGGAGAACTGTCTGTTTAGGTCCTCTCTCAATTTTTAAATTGAATTAGGTAGTTTTTTTCTTTTTTTGTGTGTAGTTGTATGACTTCTTTATATATTTTAGATATTAGCCTCTGGTCAGAGCTGTTGTTTGCAAATATATTCTCCCATTAGGTTGGTTGCCTTTTTGTTGTGTCAATGGGTTCTTTTTCTGTGCAGAAGATTTTTTGTTTGATATAGTCCCATTAATTTATTTTTGCCTTTACTTTTTGCCTTTGGAGTCAAAGTCACACAATCTTTAAAAGCAAGACCTATGCTTTTAGTACGTATGTTTTCTATGTAATTTATTTTTTCGATTCTTATATTTAGGCCTTTGATCCATTTAGAATTAATTTTCATAAATGGGGGCAAAGTGTATCTAGTTTCAATCTTTTGCATGTGGCTTTCTAATTTTCCCAGCATCATTCATTAAAGAATCTTTCTTTTCTCCATTGTATGTTTTTGCTTCTTCGTCAAAAATTATTTGCCTGTATGTATGTGGGTATTTTTCTGGGCTCTCATTTTGTTTCATTGTTTTATATGTCTTTTTCTCCCAACACCAACCTGTTTTGATTATTGTGGCTTTGTAGTATAATTTGGAGTCTGGGAGCATGACACTTCTGGTTTTGTTTTTTTTTATCAGAATTGCTTTGGCTATTTGGGGTCTTTTGTGGTTCCACATTAATGTGGTAAGTTTTTTTGTTGTTGTTCTATTTATTTAAAAAATGCCATTATGATTTTAATAGGGATTGCATTAATTCTGTATATTGCCCTGGGTGATATGAACATTTTGACTATGCTTATTTTTCCAATTCATAAACACAGAATATCTTCCCATTTTATTGTGTCTTTTTAAATCTCTTTAATGATGCTTTGAGTTTTCAGTATGTAGGTTCCCCTCATTCTTTGTTAAGTTTATTCCTAGGTATTTTATTCTATTTGTTGTAATTGCAAAAGGGATTTTTAAAATATCCTTTTCTGAAATTTCATTGTTAGTATATAGGAATACAGTGGTTTTTTATAAATCAATTTTTTTATCCTGCAACTGTACCACTTGTTTATTGTTTCTAATAGTTTATTTTTCTTTTTGGTGGAGTCTTTATGGTTTTCTGTGTATAGAATCAAGTCATCTGAAAAAGTGATACTTTTACTTATTAATTCCCAAATTGGATACCTTTCATTGTTTTCTCTTGTCTGATTACTCTGGCTAGGATACCCAGTAATATGTTGAATAAGAGTGGTGAATGGATATCCTTGTCTTGTTCCTGATATTAGAGGAAAATCTTTAGTTTCCCACCATTGAGTGTGATATGCTGAATGTTTGTCATATATGGCCTGTATTATGTTGAGATATTTTCCTTCTATTCCTATTTTATTGAGCGTTTTTATCACAGATGGGTTTTTTACCTTATTAAATGCTCTTTCTGCATCTATTGGTAAGATTATATGATTTTTATCCTTTGTTTTGCTCATGTGGTATATTACATTGATCAGTTTGCATATGTTGAAACTTCCTTGTGCCACTGGAATGAACCTTACTCCATCATGGCATATGAGGTCTGTCTGGAAAAAGACCTCATGTTAATCTCATGAGAATGGTTTGTGTGACATCAGTGTAACCTGGCAGCCAAGGGGAGCACTGCGATGCACACGTGTGAACAATGAGAACTTCATGGTATTAGTCAGTGGCTGCAGTAGATACCATTGAATGAGCATGGGTACTGTGTGGCTATAGCATTCAAAATGACTGAGCGAGTAGAGCAGCAAATCTTCATCAGATTTTGAGTTAAGTGTTCCACATTATTAAGTTTCCACATTCCTCCATGAAAACTATTTGGATGATTCAGGCCTCAGCTATGGGAAACTGCTGATTGGCAGTTTCATCACAACAACATGCCCACTCATGCATCACATCTTATGGAGAGTTTTTCTGTGAAACATCAAATCACCCAGGTGACTCAGACTCCCTACATCCCAGATTTTGCACCCTGTGACTTCTGGTTTTTCCTAAAATTAAAATCACCTTTGAAAGGGAAGAGATTTCAGATCATTGATGAGATTCAGGAAAATATGACAAGGGCGCTGATGGCGATTGGGAGAACTATGTGAGGTCCAAGGTGCCTACTTTGAAGGGGACTGAGGTGTCACTGTTCTGTGTACAATGTTTCTTGTATTTTCTTAAATAAATGTCTCTATTTTTTATATTATATGGCTGGATGCCTTCTGGGCAGACCTCGTATATACTTTTCAATGTATTGTATTTTGTTGAGGACTTTTTCCATCTGTATTCATCAGAGATATTGGTCTGTAGTTTTCTTTTCTAGTGTTATCCTTGCCTGATTTTGGTATCAGGGTTATGTTGGCCTCATAAAATATTTTAGGAAGCATCACCTCCTCTTCAATTTTTTTGAAGACTTTGAGAAGGATACATATTGAATCTTATGTGAATGTTTGGTTGAATTCATTAGTCAAGACATCTCTGGTCCTGGATTTTTTTTTTTTTTTTGAGGTTTTTGATGGTTGGTACAATTTCTTCACTGTTGATTACTCTATTTAGATTTTCCAATTCTTTATGATTTAGTCTAGGAATACTATATATTTCTAGGATCTTAAGTGTGTCTTCTAGGTTATTGAATTTTGTGGCATATAGCCTTTCATAGTATTCTAGTATGACCCTTGAAATATATATAGGTGATTTCTGAAGTAACATCTCTTTCATTTATGATTTTGTTTATATGAGTCTTTTCTGTTCTTTTCTTGGTGAGTCTAGCCAGGTGTTTATCAACTTTATTAATCTTTTTAAAGAACCAACTCTTTGTTGTATTAATTTTTTGCTTGCCTTTTTGTTCTCTGTTTCATTCATTTCTGCTCTAATATTTATTTTTCTTTTGCTGACCTGGGCTGCTTTTGTTCTTTTTCTAGGTTTGTTTGTTTTGTTTTGTTTTTTAAGATATAATGTTATGTTGTTCATTCTGGGATTTTTTTTTTTTTTTTGGTTTCTTGAGACAATAGGCCTGTAATGATGTAAACTTCCCTTTTATCACTGCATGCCAGAAGTTTTGATATGTCATATTGTTGTACTCATTTCTCTCTACATATATTTTTATCTTACCTTTTATTTCTTCTTTGACTCAGCCATGTTTTTAGTAGCATGTTGTTTAATCTCCACATATTTGTGTAGATTTTTACTTCCTTTTTGCAGTTGATTTCTAATTTCAGAGCAGTGTGGTTGTGAATATGCGTGGTAAGATTTCAGACTTCTAAATTCGTTGAGGCTAGTTTTGTAACTCAAGATATGATCTATTCTTGAGAATTTTCTATGTGCACCTGACAAGAATGTATAATCTGATGTTCTGGAATGAAAGGCTCTGTAAATGTCAATTCTGTCTTTCTGGTCTAATACGTCATTTAAGGCCAATATTTCTTTATGGATTTTCTGTTTGGATGATCTATCTACAGTTGTTATGGAGTGTTAAGGCCCCAAACTATGATTGTGCTTTTATCAGTTGTTCCATTTAGTTTTGTTTGTATTTCTGTTTATATTTTGGTGCTCTCTGATTGGATGCATCTGGAGAGGGAAGTAAGTGTTATTGCTGTAGTGGCCCTTTTACCATAAAATGTCCACCTTTGTCTCTTATTACCTTTGTTTTCCTGAAATTTATGTTTTCAGATATCAATATGGCTACATGTGCTTTTCTGTTTATGCCATTTGCTTGGAAATCATTTTCCATCCTTCAGTGAGTCTATATTTGGCCTTGAAGATGTGATCTGTCTCCTGAAAGCAGCATCTGGTTGAGGTTTGTTTTGATTCAGTCTGCTACTCTGTGCCTTTTTATTGCTGAATTCAATGCATTTACAGTTCACAACTAGGGTAGTTATTGATGCATGACAGTTTCCTATAGCTATTTTATCTTTTGTTTTCTAGTAGCTCTGTGCTTCCATTGGTTGTTTCCCTTTGTGTTTCCATTTGTCGTTTTTGTTTGATGGCATTTCATACTTTTCCCCCTCTCTTTCCTTTTTTTGTGTATGTATTATGTGTCTCAGCTTTGGAATTTTTTGGTGTGTTTACCATTGGGTTTATGTAAAAGAAAGTTTCATATAGAGAGTAGTTCTTTTTATTTTGAATTTATCTAATCTCCACCCTTTTGCAAAATCCCCTTTTGTGATTTTGTCATCTGAAATTATCCCTACCTACACTGTGAGTTTGCTGATCTTACTTATAGTCTTTTGACCTTTTCTTCTTTGTTTCAAGTAGAATAACCTCCCTGAGTATTTCCTGCAATAGAGGTCTTCTGGTGGTAAATTTCCTCAGCTTCTGTGTATCTGGAGAAGTCTTTTTATTTTTCTTCCATATCTAGAGAATAACTTTGCTTGATATGTTATCCCTGGCTGGTAATTTCTCTCAGTAGTTTAAATATTTGTTTTCACTCTTCCAGTTTGTAGGGTTTCTGTTGATAAGTCTGATAATAATTTAATGGGCTTTATTTTACAGGTTACTTTCTTCCTTTCCATAGGTCCCTTAAGAATTCTTTCTTTGTCATTGATTTTTGACAGTTTTTATAGTATGTGCCTTGGAAAAGGCTTTTTTGGATTGAAGTCATTGCTCTGTTTGCTCCTTGGATTTGAGAATCTAGCTCTTTCCATAGGTTTGGGGAGTTCTTGTCAACTTTCAGTTTGAATAGGCTTTTCATTGTTTTCTCCATTTCTTCTTCTAATATTGCTCTTTCTGAGTGAGTCAGTTCTCATAGATTTCTTTCATTTTTTTTATGCTCAAGTGTGTCTCTTTTTCTCTCTGCATTATTTCTAGATTTCTATCTTTGATATCACTAATCCTTTTTTCCATATGGCCAGCTCTATTTTCTATGCTGGGTAGTTTATTCTTTACTTCTTTTTTTCCTCTATAATTCCTTATATTTTTTATAATTATTTTAATGTTGGTAAAACATGATAGCTGTTTTAATAGTTCATTTTTATTGTAGTTTTTCCATTACCTGTTATTTACCCTATACCCTTTTCTACCTCTAGCCACCCCTGTACCCCTTTCTTTTATAGAGTTCTTTATCTCGAGAATTTCTATTTGGTTCCTTTTTTAAAGTTTCGATCTCCTTGGTAGAGTACTCATTTTGTTTTTTTTATTTTGTTTCTGAGTTTGTTAAATTGCCCATCTGAGTTTTCTTCATCTCATTGAGTTTTTTCAGAACCACATTCTTAAATTCTGTTATTTAAGTGACGTATTTCCAAATATTTAAGTTTATTTTTAGGAGATGTTGTATTGTCTTTACTTTAAATTATACTTTATTCTTTATACCATTATAGTTGTCCTCAAATTTCCCCCTTTGTTCCCTTCCACACAGCAAGCCCTCCACTCCCTCAGGTAATCAGTATACTGTTGTCCATGTCAATGGGTCCTGCATACATGTTCTTTGGATAGTTATTTCCTATCCTGTAATTTACATCCACATGCCTATTCTGTAGCTACTAATTTGGTAGTGATGTCCTCCTTAATCCCTTCACCTTTTTCACCCATCTTCATGACCCCCTCCCATTTGGCTACCATCAAAGTATTGTCTGTATCTATGATTCTGTTTTTTTTTTTCAAAGTACATTTTATTGATTATGCTATTACAGTTGTACCAAACTTTTACTCCCCTTTATCCCTCCTCTGTCCTGCACCCACTCTACCCTCCAGCATTCTGCCCCCTTAGTTCATGTCCATGGGTTGTTCATATAAGTTCTTTGGCTATTCTATTTCCTATACTATTTTTAACCTCCGCCTATTTTATGTCTACCAACTATGCTTCTTATTCCCTGTACCTTTCCCACATTTTCCCCTTCCCCCTCCCCACTGATAACCCTACCTGTGATATCCATTTATGTGATGCTGTTTCTGTTCTAGTTGTTTGCTTAGTCTTTTTCTTTTTTTAGGTTCAGTTGTTGATAGTTGAGTTTGTTGTCATTTTACTGTTCAGAGTTTTTGATCTGCTTCTATTTCTTAAATAAGTCCCTTTGGCATTTCATATAGTAAGGGCTTAGTAATGTTTAACTCCTTTAACTTTACCTTACTGGGAAGCACTTTATCTTCCCTTCCATTCTAAGTGATAACTTTGCTGGATAGAGTAATCTTGGATGTAGGTCCTTGTCTTTCATGACTTGGAATACTTCTTTCCAGTCCCTTCTTGCCTGTAAGGTTTCTTTTGAGAAATCAGCTGATAGCCTTATGAGCACTCCTTTGTAGGTAACTGTCTTCTTTTCTTTTGCTGCTTTTAAGATTCTCTCTTTATCTTTAATTTGGCATAACTTAATTGTGATGTGCCTTGGTGTGTTCCTCCTTTGGTCCAATTTCTTTGGGACTCTCTGGGCTCCCTGGACTACCTGGAAGTATATATCCTTCACCAGACTGGGGGAGTTTTCCTACATTATTTGTTCAAATAAGTTTTGCATTTCTTGTTCTTCCTCTTCTCCTTCTGGCACCCCTATGATTCAGATGTTGGAGTGCTTAAAGTTGTCCCATAGATTTCTAAGCCTCTTCTCTCTTTTTTTTTTTTTTTTGAATTCTTGTTTCTTCATTCTATTCTGGTTGGATGTTTATTTTTTCCTTTTGTTCCAAGTCATTGATTTAAGTCCTGGCTGACTTCCTTTCACTTTTGGTTCCCTGTATATTTCCTTTATTTGACTTTGTATAGCCTTCATTTCTTCCTTTGTTTTGTGACTGAGTTAATCAATTCTGTGAGCATGCTGATTACTAGTGTTTTGAACTCTACATCATATAGCTTGTCTATCTCTTCATTGCTTAACTCTTTTTCTGGGGTTTTGATCTGTTCTTTCATTTGGACCATATTTCTTTTCCTTGGCATACCTATTATGTTGTAAGGGGAAGAGCCTTAGGTATTTGCCAGGAAGGGGCAATCCTCTTTGCTGTGTTGTGGTGCTGTCTGTGGGAGAGGGGTCAGAGAGGGAACAATACCACTCACTCATTCTGCTCTAGCTCTACTTTCCAACAAACTCCCCTGTGAAACTGGGAGTTTCTCCCACCACTGCAACCCTCATAGTATTTTACAGCTAGAAGTTTTGAGACTTTAGTTTCCCAGTTAGCCAACCCCACCTCACCTGTGCGGTCCACCACCTTGATGCAGGTCCTCTCTGCCTGGATGCATGTCTCTGCCCCTCTTACCAGCCTGGATGAATGTTTCTTTAACTCCTTGGTTGCTGGAGTTCAATGCAGTTTGATTTTATGGTAGTGCTGGTTGTTTATTGTTTTTAAATTTGTTGTTATCCTTCTTTTAGTTGTGTGAGGAAGTGAAGCATTTCTACCTATGCCTCCATCATGGCTGGAACTCATCTGATTTTGTTTATGTTCTGCTTTTTTATTCTTTTTTAGATTCAATTGTTGATAGATATGTATTTATTGCCATTTCACTGTTCACATTTTTATTCTCTTATTATAGAACATTTTTTAACTTTTCATATAATACTGCTGTGGTGATGACAAACTCTTTTAGCTTTTTCTTGTCTGGGACACTCTTTATTTGTTCTTTGACTCTAAATGATAGCTTTGCTGGATAGAACACTACTGGCAGTGGCTTCCACTTTTTATGGCTTTGAATATTTCTTGCCAATCCCTTCTAGCCTGCAAAGATTCTTTTGAGAAACCAGCTGATAGTCTTATGGGGGCTCCCTTGTAGGTAACTAACTACTTTTCTCTTGCTGGTTTTAAGACTTCCTTTTTGTATTTAACTTTGGCATTTTCATTATGACGTATCTTGGAGTGGCCCTCTTTGGGTCCACCTTGTTTAGTACACTCTGTGCTTTCTGAATATGAATGTTTATTTCCTTTACAAGTTGGGGAAGTTACCTTTCATTATTTTTAAAAATAGGCTGTCTATTTTCTTGTGTCTATCTTCTCCTTCTGGCACCTCTATGATGTGAATGTTGACATTCTTAAAGTTGTCCCCAAGGCTCCTTACATTATCCTCATTTAAAAATTTTTTTCTTTGCTATTTTGATTACTTTTTTTTTCTTCCTTATGTACAAATTGCTAATTTGATTCTTGGCTTATTCCACTCTACTATTGATTCCCTGTAAATTGTTCTTTATTTTAATTTGTGTAGCTTCTGTTTCTGACCAATTTTTTTAAATTTGTTTGAAGTCCTCACTAAGTACCTTGGCCATCCTTATAACCAGTGTTTTGAACTCTGCGTGTGATAGATTGCTTACTCCATTTAGCTTAGCTCTTTTTCTGGAGTTTTGGTCTGTTCTTTCATTTGGGTCACGTTTCTTTGTCTCATTTTGGCAGCCTCCCTGTGTTTGTTTTTATGTATTAGGTAGAGCTACTATGTCTCCCAGACTTGATAAAGTGGCTTAATGTGGTAGGTGTCCAGTAGGGTCCAGTAACACAGCCTCTCCTATTTTCCAAGCTGTGGTACTCAAGGTGCATCCAGCGTATAAGCTGTGTATGCCCTCTTGGTGTAGTTGAACCTTGATTGCTATTAGCATGTTCAAGGTCATCCAATGCCTCTCTTCTGTCTGGGGTCACATAGCATTAGCAACAAAGTGATTTGCACATGGCTGCTACTTATGCTGGACTGGAGGTATCCAGAAGAGGCCAAGCTGTGAAACAAGGCTGGCTTTCTAGTGCCAGGCCTGGGGAAATTTAGTGAGAGGTATAGGGCACACTGAATTCAGATGCTGCTTGTTTGAGAGAGCTTAGGAAAATTTGAAACATGGGCCAAGATAGGCCACTCATATGGAAAAGCCATTGGAAACAGCATGTGTGGGTCTGAAAATTGGGTGAAGCAGGGTCTCAGTGAATAACCGGGTGGGGCAAACAATGTGAGCCAGGTTGATGGAATGATATGGCACCCATCTGCCAGCTCTGTGGCTCTGTGGAGGGTGGGCTCAGAAAAGAAACAATGGCCTCTGCCAGCATTTCTCCCTGGAAGAAAGCTGCCCTCCAGCTCTCACCCTGAGGCTGGACAATTCAGTTCCTCCCTGTAATTCTCTGATGCCCTGGAGTTCAGAGGTAGTGAGTTGGAGTAAGTTGTATGTGGGCCTGTTAAGAAGAACTTCCTGGGATTCTAGCACTTTGTCTTCCACAGCCTCAATATGCACTGGTTTTTACACCCAGAAGTTATGGAGACTTATCTTCTAGGCACTGGAACCCTGGGCTGGGGGTCCTTGCTCCTGAGATATCACTCCTGATTTTTATCTGCTACACATGGATGTGCTACCAGCCTGTTCCACATCTTCACCCCTCCTACCAGTCTCAGTGTGTTTTCTTCTTTAATTTTGTAGTTGTAGGACTTCCATCAGCTCAGTTTCCAAAGGTTCTGAATGAGGGTTTTCTGTAGTTTAGCTGTAATTTTGATGTGGTTGTGCAAGAAGGTAGGCTGTATTTACATATGCCATCATCTTAACTGGAAGTCTTTTTTGCTTTGTGAGCTGCCTCATTACATTGATTATTCACGGTATTTGGTGGATTTCTCCTTTATATGTATCTATGTATGAGTGGTACTTCTGTAGATAGATAAAATGAAGTCTTTCTATTGTTTTCCAGTAGGTGGTGCTAAACTCCAAGGTTTTTAGCTCTTCAGTACTACTCTTGCTTTTCAGATCTCAGGGTGAAATGGGATGTATATGTTGGAAATTAGCCTGTATTCCCTGGGGATTTGGGCATCTCCTTTATGTTTTGGTGGTCTAGGTTCCAAGGGACCAACCTCACTGGAGATTTGATGGGTGGTGGGGTTCCAAATCTGTGAAATCCCAGTGCTGTTCCCTGCAGGCAGATGCTGCTGCTGGCAGTGCAGTTATGATGTGTAGGAGTGGGGTGAACTGGGGGGATTTGGCTTCTTTCTTTGTTGCTTTGTTCTCCCAGTAATGATTGCCAGACCTCCGGGGCATCTCCTATGTATCTCAACATGACTCCTGAATTATTTGTAGAGTGTGCCCATCACTCAGGGAAAAATTGTTTTGTTTTTTAAATTTTATTTATTTTTTATTTTTAGAAAGGGAAGGGAGGGAGAAAGAGTGAGAGAGAGAAACATCAATGTGCGGTTGCTGGGGCCTGTGGCCTGCAACCCAGGCATGTGCCCTGACTGGGAATGGAACCTGAGATGCTTTGGTTCGCACCCTGTGCTCAATCCACTGAGCTATGCCAGTCAGGGTGGAAAAATTGTTTTTGTAACACCAGTTCTTGGGTTTATAGACTCATTGCTACAGCTTCTTCTGGGGCCTGCTATGAGCTCTGGGAGGATTAATGGAGGTGAGCTCTGGGAGAGTGAGGGGAGGTGGCCAGGCTCCCTGCCTTTGTTTCTTTGTCTATGATGCTGATTGCCAGACAACTGAGGCCACACCTCTGTGTTTTGTCAGTGGACTCAGACGCAGCTCCTAATGCCCATTCTTGCAGGAATAATCACTGGCTCTCTTTGCTCCTTCCAGCTGAAGGGAATGCAGGTAGTAACCTGATTTCTCCCCTCTCTGGCTGAGCACTATGGTGTGCTCCAGCCTGTGAACCCTGGCTGCAGGGCTGTGTTTGTGGCCCATCTCTGTTCTTCTCCTTTCCCAACTTTCTAGTTTGCTCTCACTTGCCCAACTTCAGATGTTTCAATACATGGATCTCTCAGAAGTGTTTGTATATTGGTCAGTGAATCATTTGTTGAATTACAGCTGTTCAAATCGTTGAAACTTTAAGGGGAGAGACCAAGAGGATCTTGTGCTGCCCTTCCTTTCATGTCACTTCCAGAGGCTTTCTGGTCTATTAAATTTTGAACTGGGCAAAGGTATAAGTTCCTGTTATAGTCTTAGATGCTAAAAATAAACTTTATCCCTTTATACTAGTCACTGACCTCCTGAAGGCAGCCAAGTACCTTCACTTTATGCTGAGTTAAAGTATAAAGATAAAGAGTAATCTTCATTATTTTCTACTTGTCCTAATACTAAAATATAATATAAACTTTTATATAGAGATAAATGAAAAAAAATCAAAACATCCATTTTTAAAAACTGAAGAATTAAGAAGTAGTATTTTTGCTACTTACATTATATTTCATAATAAATATATATTTCACATAATGTTTTTAATTCTAAAATCATGATTAGAGGGCTGTAAAATATATAGTACATAGACTTTCAGGTTTTATAATCTCAATATATGTCTTAGAATAAAACACTTAAAAATTCACAACACAAATTATTAAACATCAAAAAGCTCCTCTATAGATAAAATTTGGTTTTGAGAAACTAAACAAAATCAAGAACATATAACTATCTAATAGTATACAGTGTAAGTAATTTTAAAAAATTTATTTACTTATTTTTTAATTTTTTCAAATATGGTTGACATTCAATAATAAGTAATTTTTGGAGATGATACTTTTACACTTTATTTTATTGAAATGTAATTGACATATAGCATTGTATAATTTTTAGGTGTACAACATAATGATTCAATACATGTATATACTGTGAAGTGTTGGCCACAATAAGTTTATTAAATATCCATTACTATACCCAGATAAAAACTTCCTTTGATGACATTTAAGATTTACTCTCTTAGCAACTTTCAAATATACACTCAATATCATTAATTGTATTCACCATGCTGTAATCACATGCACAGGGCTTATTTATCTTGTAACTGGAAGTTTGTATCTGTTAACTACCTTCATTCATTTTGTTAACCCACTACCCCACCCCCACTCTCATCTCTGGCAACCACCAATCCATTCTTCATATCTGTGAGTTTGATATTTTTAAATTCACACATATATAAATGATATCATACCACATTTCCTTTCTATGTGTGTCTTATTTCACTTAGCATAATGCCCTCAAGGTCCATCCATGTATCCATGTTGTTGCAAATATTAGGATCTCTTTCTTTTCTTATGGCTGATAATATTACACTATCTATCTATCATCCATCTACCTACCTATCTTTCCATCCATCCATCCATCTATCCATCCATCCATCCATCTATCCATCCATCCATCCATCCATCCATCCATCCATCCACCCATCCATCTGTTCATGGACACTTAGGTTGCATTTCTATGTCTAGGTTATTATAAACACACTACAGTGACCATGGGGAGGGGTGCAGATATTTTATTAAGATAATATATATATATTTTTTAACTCTGGTTAAATATGAAGAACTGGACTGCTGAATCACAGGTAGTCTATTCTTAATTTTTTGAGAAATCTTCATACTGTTTTCCATAGTGGCTGTGCCAATTTATATTTCAACCAAAATTTCCTTGATTATTATTGAGGTAGAGCACGTTCAAGTACCTGTTGGCCACCTGTATGTCTTCTTTAAAAAAATCTATTCAGATCCTCTCACCTTTTTAAATAAATTGTTGTTTTCCTATTGAAGTGTGTGAGTTCTTTATATAATTTGCATATTAACCCCTTACCAGACACATGATTTGCAAATATTTTCTCCCATTTCATAAGTTGTTTTTTCATTTTGTTCATCTTTCTGTGTTGTAAATATTTAGCTTATGTTGTCCCATTTGTTTTACTTTTGGTTGCCTGTGCTTTTGTAATGTAACAAAAAGAATCATTGCTTATACCAGGAGTATCCAATCCGCAACCCATGGGCTGCCTGTGGCCCAGGATGGCTATGAATGTGGCTCAACATTTAAATTTACTTAAAACATTATGAGGTTTTTTTGTGATTATGTGTTACAATGCATTTAATGTGTGGTCAAAGACAACTTTTCTTCCAGTGTGGTCCAGAGATGCCAAAAGGTTGGACACCCCTGGCTTAGACCAATGTTAAGGAGATTACCCTTCTATGTTTACTTCTAGGAGTTTTATGGTTTCACATTGTACATTCAACTCTTTAATGCATTTTGAGTTGATTTCTCTACACGGTGTAAAATAGTGGTCCAGTTTTATTCTTTTGCATGTGGTGGTCCAGTTTTCCCAACACCATTTACTGGAGAGCTTATTCTTTCCCATTGTATATTCTTCCTCTTTGTCGTATATCAAATGACCTTATATGTATGGGTTATTTCTGGGCTTCCTATTCTGTTCCTAATAGAATAGAATAATGTGTGTCTGTTTTTATGCCAATACCATACTGTTAGAGGTACTATAGCTTTGTAATACAGCTTGAAATCAGGTAGTGTGATGCCTTCAGCTTGTTCTTCTCAAGATTGTTTTGGATATTGGTATATTGGCAATTTTGTACAATTTTAAGATTGTCATTTTCTTTTAGTGAAAACTATCATTGGAATTTTGGTAGGGATTGCATTGAATTTGTAGTTGCTTTGTGCAGTATGGACATTTGTACAATATTAATATTTTTGGTCTGTGAGAAAATTTTTTCATTTTTTGTGCCTTCGATTTTTTTTATCAATGTCTTATAGTTTTTAGGGTTTCACTTTTTGGTTAAATTCATTGCTAGGTATTTCATTCTTGTTGATGCAATTATAAATGGGATTTCTTTTTTTTTAATTCTTTATTTTATTGATTATGCTACTACAGTTGGCCCATTTTCCCCCTCACTCCCCACCACCCTGCCCATCCCCTCCCACCCTCATTCCCCCCTTTAGTTCATGTCCATGTGTCATAAGTTCTCTAGTGTCTACATGGCCCATACTATTCCTACCCTCCCCCTGTCTATTTTCTCCCTACTGTCTATGCTACTTATTCTCTATATCTTTTCCCCCTTCCTTCCTCCTCCTAATTCTCTGTTGCTAACCATCCATTTGATGACTTTTTTTTTACTGTTCATATTTTTAATCTTCTTTTTCTTAGGTAAGTCCCTTTAACATTTCATATAGTAAGGGCTTGGTGATGATGAACTCTTTTAACTTGGCCTTGTCTGAGAAGCACTTTATCTGCCCTTCCATTCTAAATGAAAGCTTTGCTGGATAGAGCAATCTGGGATGCAGGCCCTTGCTTTTCATGACT
>PVIA01012937.1:0-31906 GCA_004024845.1 Tonatia bakeri
CGAACTGTCTCATCCAACCCCTCTTTTCATGTCCGTTTAAAGTACCTCTCGTTGCAGTTTTAGTATTCGTGGCTTCTGGTCTTCGTTGTGACAGCAGTGCCTTACAGACTTGTCTGTGTCCCTGTGATCCCCCCGCCCCGGGAAGCCTGGGAACCCTCGGGGGTGAGGAGGGGGATCGTCGGCCCCGGAGCAGACCGCCGGGCGGGGTTCACTGCACTCGGTGCTGTGCGCTTGGACCCCTTGTGTGATTATCTGTGCGTCACTCGCACGGTTGTATTTCGTCTCAGAAAACCACAGTGGAAACTTCTCGGACAGGGGTGGTTTTAAGTCTCCCGTGCCTTGTCGTCTACCTCTCTGTGAGTCAAAAAATCTGGCAATGTAGGTTCTATCAGGTTGTTTTGGTTTCGACTGTGATTTCAAAACACGCCGCAGGGCGGGGTGGTCCCCGGAGGCAGGAGAGGTGCCCGTTCTAGTGCCGAGCACAGCGCCTCTCATGCAACAGGCGCTGAAGAGACACTTTGGTTGGACCCGAGAGGCGTCTCCTGTGCTCTGCAGGTGTTTGACACACGCTGTCTCTGTGGCACGTTTTACGGCGCGCGTGAAGCCTGATTTCCAACCATCCTGCATTTCTGAGGCTGCAGGTTGGGGTGAGGGTCGGGTTGCTCAGCTGAGACCCAAAGGTCACGCCCCCGAGAGGCGAGCCCACCCTGGAATGGGATCCCATGGGTGCTGCCTGCTGGCAGAGGAAGAAGGCAGGCCCGGCAGTCAGGTTGATCTTTCCGGAGAGCCCGGAGCTGGCATCTGCCACTCCCTCCCCTCTGCTTTCTTGCGTTTCACGGGCACATAGGTGACGATGTCGTTCTTAATGGATGTTTTTTTCTCCATGGTGAAACAATTGAAAGGGAAAGTCTTAGTCCTTTAGCTCATTGTTAAATTTTCTACGTAGTTTTCTGTTTAATTTCTTTTTACAACACCCTGGGTCCTTCCATCTGAGAAGGTGCAATACACGAAGAAAGGAGCAGCGAAGATGAACTTGTGTTAGCTGTCGTCTTCGATTCTGCTCGGGAAGAACCTCACACCGGCACCCTCATTAACAAGCCTGAAGAGTGGTGTCCATTTACGGTTCAGTATTTTCTGCATTCTTTTTAATCTATCAGGTTTTATAGGAAGACGGCACAGCGAACTTGATGGCTGTGTGCTTACATGGATTCAATTCTATGAACATAAAAAAATTGATTACCCTGGGGGCCTGAAGAACTGTTTTTACTGATTGACTATTTTACTCGCATAAATGGTAGTTCTTATAAACAGCTGCGCATTTTACTGTTAGTATCTTAACATTTCTTAAGTTGTAGGCATACGTGTTTCATTTTAATTGTGAATTTCCATCCCCCACCTCAAATAAAAAACATAAAACACAGAGCATCCCACTTTCTGCTGATACCCAGGTGGTAACGTTGCTGCCTCCACCCAGCTTTCAACAGGACTTCCTGGTTGTTCTCTCCCTCTCCCTCTCTCTCTTTTGCCCTCGCTACGTTTTACTAAATATCTGCTCTAAAGCAACTGAATCAATGGAGCACTCTGATATTCCTGCAGACTCCATACTATACTATTCCCAGACATGGGGAGCATTTACGTATTAGGAAATGCCATTCCTCGGGATACAAGGTAATGAGGTAAAATTTTAGCTCTTCGGAAACGTCAAAGCCGGAAGGCACCCGAGAGGCACTCTGGTCCGGACCGCAGAGCACTCCCGTCCCAGCAGTGTCTTCTCCTCGTTTAGAGGCTGCGTCTTCCGGGCCCTCGCTCAGGGACCACCCACAACGGTTCTCTCGCTGGCCCCAGTGCTCAGTGTGGGGTGGTGATTACAGAAGGGACTGCCGGTTGCCGACAAACAGCCACTGTTTCTGTGTTCCCTGATAACAGAACACTACTATTCTATAGGGTGGCAGTGTGCCTAGGGAAAATGCTGGGACTCCTAGCACATTTACAACTAATACAGACATGTAATTAAGTTTTATTCCACAAGAGGTGAACAGAAATATTAGGCGGAGCTTCAGGAAAGTCTCTTCAAAGGAAGGTAATTCAACCTGGAGTTGTGCTTTCTTGTCCTCCCCTCCACTTCCTTCTCTTTGCCACCTGGAATGCAGATGTGATGGTTGGAGCCATAGTAGCTTCCACGCAGCAAGTGGCGATCATGACGATGGACGTAATATGGTAGAATAGGCAGGAAATGATAGAAGGAGTCTATGCTTTTTATTGATGACTACAGAACTTCTGTACCAGCCCAGCTTTGGATTACTTAGGATGTTTTTTCTCATGAGTGAGAAGTGAATTTCTTTTTCGTTTTAGGGGTTATTAATCAATTTGGGACAGAGTGATGTAGCAAATGAGTGACGTTGAGAGAGGTGGAATCCCAGCAGATGAGAGACGTGTTGTAATAAAACATGCAGAATCCCAGTAACTCCCTGGGAAAGTCATGTGAAGAGTTGATTTCTCTGCAGCTCCCTTTTCTGTTTGAAAAATGGAGGCAACGGTAATAGCGTTTGCCTATTCTTCCTGGAAAGTTCACAGCAAAGTGTCAGATGTTAATTATACGCAATATACTTTCCATCAGTAATGTTATCTGGGTCTGAAAGTCTGTGAATTCCTCGATTTTTTTTTAATTGTAATGGTGGGTATGTTTATTTTCTTGAAAGATGGTTCTTTAAATCCTTAATAGAACCCAGATATTGGAGGCAGTGTTTGAAAGAGGAAGATGACACTTCCTTAGAGGAGGGCCCCTCTCACTGAGGAATGGCTGCAGTGGAGGGTTGTTTGCAGCTGTGTTCTCACACCCTCATCACAAGGAACAGCCATCTCTGAGTGTCTGAAACGGACAGGGCTTTCACGTTCTTACTTCAAACACCATTTCCTCCCAAAGCATTTCCAGAGTCCCCAGCAGGAACTACTCATTCCCTTTGCTGAATCCCCTTAAGCCTTCAATAAGCGCTCTCCACCTGTCTGTGTTTTATACTTCTCTGCGGGACCTCGGGCTCCGGGAATACAAATGTCGCATCTGGACATGTATTAAATCCAGCCCCTTCCACACATAATTTATTCAGTCAATATTTGCTGGAGGAATAAATTTTTCAAAACACTTACCTGTGGTGGTGTCCGCAGTGCATTAAGTGTGTGGCTGTGGTACAAGGAGTAGCAGACTTCAGCCATAGACATACCCTGATGGGCGGGGCTTCAGGTTGGGTCCCGGGTTCAGCCGGGGGGACGCGGCGCACAGAGGGGGCAGGCGGCGATCCGCAGTGCCCAGCTGGATGACAGGTCTCATCCCTTGTCCTCTGTCTCTGAGGATCCAGATGACAGCAGGAGGCAGGGCCATGTGTGGGCTTGTGCAGAGGGTGAGACTTGGGAAGATGCAGGTGACGGTGTACCTGGGCCCTGTTGGTCGTCACCACAGTCTGCTTTCTGTGCAGTGGTCCTGAAACATGGGAAGTCACCAAGTGTCACCTTTAGCTACAGACTCGCCTTTCCACGCTGCCCAGAAATGTATTGGAACCACAGCATTCTACCAGAGTGACAGCTACGTACTCTTGATGACACTTGATGTGCTTATAGGTAACTGTGGTTTAATTATACTGGTTGCTTTTAATCAACTCAGTTTTTCCCCTGAGGTATTGGACATTCTTAGATGTTTCAAGAAGATCCTGTTTGGCGATTACAGGAGGTTTAAGGACAATGCTTTTATTCCCCCACAACGTTCAGGATCAAGTGAGGGACATACTTAGCTGTCAGACTGAGAGAGAACATTGTAACCCTTATCACAGGCAAAATGAATAACGTGGCATTGACAGGGAGTGAGTGCTAACGATCCACCCTGAATCAGCTGGGTTTGCCCACCAGCCCCTGCACCTGGACGGTGCCTGTCTCCTGGACCCTCCGCCACGGGCCGGAGAGGGGAGCACACGGGACCCTGTGCGGAGTTAGGGTTTCTGGGGACAGGTTGGAGACAACACCAGGTGCTTATGTTCTGTTCCTTCCTCCAGACTCGAGGGCAGTCCGGGAGTGTGACTCGGCCATTGTGCCTTCAGATGGGGACAAGGGGCGTGGGTGGTAGGTCCTTCCTCTCCTCACACGCGTGTTTCTCTGTGTTCATCTGCTGCTGGTCCCGGTCACCCTTCTCCTCACACTGATATCCCAGAGCTGTGCTGGACTCTTGTTCCTTATCGAGTCACATGAAACCCTTCTCTGACGTCCAGGACCCCTGTGAAGTGGCCCCGGAGAATCTAAAAACGTGTCCCCAGGATACATGTTTCCTTAGCATTTCCCGGTCGGCTGACTTAGTGCATTAACTCGTCTTCGGAAAACCTGGAATCCCACACACTTTCACGCCGATGGTTTCTGGTGCCCCACTGGCGTGCACGATGCACCACTTGATGAGCCTTGCTTACGAGAGTGCATATCTGGAACCCGAGCTCCTGGCAGGAGTAGGGCTTCGGGAGACTGGGGTTATCCTTGCCAGCCCCAGGTGAAGTTACCGCAGCTCCATGGCCTGCAGAATTGTTCCCTGCTTCCCGTTCGTTAATGCTGGGGCTGCTGATCGCTTCTCTGCTAATTTTCTGGTGACGCCTACACTGTTGCACACTGAAGAGCCAAAATTTGTCATCCTCTGCTGTGTGACTCTTTTTCGTTTCTTACAGAGTAGTTAATCAAAACTGTAATTATCGAGTGTGCTTATCGATTACTTATCCGTGTCTTCTTCCCATCGCTGGATGTGAGCGCCGTCATTGTCGCCATCCATTTGTCTGGCTCCCCAGCCATGGAAACAGTGATGGGCACCCAGTAGACAGGAAATGTGAGTGTGAAACTATAACGTGGCAGCCATTGCACCCTGCTATTCAACAGTAACCTCATTCCACGTGGCTCCTGCCCCTCTCTCTGCTGAGAAGTGCGCTCTCAGGCTGAGCTGTCGTAGTTCACAGGTGACTCCCCTCGGGCGCACGGAGGCGTGACCGCCCCGAGACTCGGTCTGTGCTGAGCCCCCTCGGCACTCAGCGCACTTCCTGTTCTCTGACGACAGTTGCTGGAGAAATCCGAGATGGTCCTGTCCATTCTGCCGAAATGCTGTGTCTCCTGCACTCGCCGTTCCAGAATTCTCATCTCATTCAGACCGTCTCCGTGTTTTTGTTGCTTTAGCCCACCCTTTAGCATTCTGTGTTATTTTCTCAGATTTGACCGTTAACTCCTGAATCCGCTTTTAGACCCTAATTTGGCATTTAGTCTTGTGTTAAGGCGGATCCCTTTGTTTCTGTTGGGGTCTAACTGACTTATGCTGAAACCCACGGACACGCTTCCACTGCGTCTGCAGGCAGCAGTTTCAAGCTGCACCGCCGAGCTAGCAGTTGGGGAAGCAGAATCGAATGGGATACAGTCTGCCTCGAGGAGGCCGTCAGCCAGCACAGGAAATACCTGTGTGAACCGCTAATTACAGTGCAGTGTGCCTGGTATCAGGGACCCCAAGGACGACGCAGGCAGGGAAGCTCCTGGGTGGGCAGGGGATGAGTTCAAGCGCTTTGTTTCACAGCAGGCGTCGTGGGGCAAGGGGGGGGGTAGAAGAGAGGGTAGGAGATGAGGGGTGGCTCTGTGACAGAGACAGTCCCCGCCCTTACCCTCATTCCCGAAGGTCAGGCAGAGAGATACTAGGTAACTCGTTCCGGCTCCCACAGTGAGGGGAAATCTGGGGTGCCAGGGTGTCAGCTTCAGCGTGTTCACTGCTGAACCTCGGTAATCAGAGCTACCTGTGGAACCCTGGAAGTGCGTTGTGACGAGGGCGGCCAGCATGGAGAAGCGTTCCAGGCTGAAGAGAGGATGTGTTTGGTGGAAGGAACAGACAGCATGCATTTTCGGGGAAGGAAGCGGGGAAATCCCATGCAAGAACGTGGGTCACAGAGAGAGCCTTTGTGTGAATTGCTGGTGTTTGGGTTGTTTTTTCCAGGGAGTTCAGAAGGCTCCACCGAAGGATTTTAAACGGGGGAATAGAATCGTGTTTAGAGTTCTATTTTGGAAAGGGCACTCTGACTCAGTGTGGAGAATGGATTTCAACCAGGGCTTTTCATTTTTTTATTCATTTCCAGTTGAAAAATGCTACAACAAAATAGAATGGTTTAAGATCAATAAATGGAGCGATTTAAGCTGTCTGGCAGGAGCCAGGCTCCGCGCCGCAGAGTGCCGGCGGCTGCAGTGGGGGGCCTCGCGACGCACGTGCAGACCTTCAGCAGCGGGAACCGAGAGGGCGGGCTCCTCACTGAGCTTGCCCTGGCTAAGGAGAGCACTATGCAGACTCCCCCTCTGCCCCTCAGAAGAGAGGTGGCCCATGTCATAGCGTGCCTCCTGCCTTCCTGTTTTCTGTAACAGACAGCACATGTTCCTGAACAGCTGCATCCACGTACGCTGAAGTGACTGGGGGACAAGACCATTGGAGAAATGATATGTGTGCAGTCTCAAGGTAGACCTGGAATCTTGCCTATGAACTACAAAAGTGGAATGATACTGTTACATTGATAACAAAAAATCTGGTGATCAAACTTAGTACAGCCAATAACAGGAAGGCTGGCAATAGCTACATTCCCATGCGCGGAGGCATGGGATACATGGTGGTTCTGCCTCAGTGTTCAGTTTCTGGGATTGCTCGCTACATGGGGCTTGGGTAGGTGAAAGTCATTGTTCCTTGGGAAAGCACTGTTTGGTGAGTCATCACAATGCACACTTGACATACCCTATAGCTCTATTTGTCCGTCGTGCCCCAGTAAAATGAAAAATAAAACATTTTTGGTGAATTCTTGGGGGAATTACTTAAGGGTGAAGCATCGTGATGCCTTCCCTTTACTCTCACTTGACTTTTTAAAAAGAGCATTGCAGAGAGAAGGGGAAGGAAAGTGAGAAGAGGGAATAAAAACAAGCAAATATTAATATGTTTACATTAGTTTTAGGTAAAAAAAACATAGACATTCATTGTACCATTACATCAACTTTTCTGTAAGTTTGAAATTTTTTCCAAAAAAAAAAAAGTTTGGTGGGCGGAGGGCAATGGAGATGATGAAGTTGAAATTTGTTGCTCTATAATTGTATTCAAAGTTGTTACATTTCGTATTTTACTTGAGGTCAACCTTGCCCAATAACTTTAAGGTTTAACATAGTTGCTTCCTTTTATACCAGCCTGTTTGAAATTCCCAGACTTAGAGCCCTGGTTTCTATAAGGCACACTAAGGTCCATTTTCACTCCTAAACATTATTGGAAAGAAAAAAAGTCAACAAAAACAAATATTCTGCAAAATGACCATGAAAAACCTTCCATTTTTTGGCTGTGAGCTTTTAGACCACTTACTCAGCATCTCTCGTCCTCGGAACCTCCCTGCCTGAAATGCGGACGGTAGGGACCCCCCCGCCCCCGAGATGCCAGTGAGCTGACGGCTGGTAGTCATGGAAAACACTTAGCGATGCTGAGTGTAGTGAACACCCGAGTGATGAGAGAACGTGGCGGAAAAGACAGGAGTTATCCTCCTGCACTGCTCGGTGCTCAGAATAAATTTGTAATATCACCCCCCCAAGAAATAAAATTACAGACATTTAACACTGCGAAGACTGAAGCGTGTCATTGAGCAAACGGCGGATGTGTGCCTCCAAGTCGTCTGGCACCACGTGGACACCTGGCCTGTGGACTCCTAGACTCAAGGTCCGCCTCCCTGTGCGGGGGTCACATCTCGCAGCCTTTCTACACCACACCACATCTTCTCCCTTCCTCACCTTTCCACTCCACAACATGCAAGGGCGCCTCTGCCCCCTCGGAGCAGACACCCCTCTTTCCCCGAGGTGACGTGGTGGTGTCTTGACAAATACAGGGCTTTGTGGATGTTCCCCCATGTCATCGCCTCGGCCAGTGTTCCCTCGTGAGCCCCTCCTTCCTCACCTGTCCCGTCTGCGAAGACCCCGGTGGAGACAGTGCCCCTTTAAGAGCAGGTGAGCCGTGACTCCCCACATGCGGAGGCCGGAACAGAGCTTTCTGCAGCGGATGGGAGGGGTGTCAAGGAAGAAAATGAAAGCGCCCGTCCCCCCACCGCCGGGTCGCCCTGGGGCTGGCGGGCATGCTCAGCACCCAGCGCTGCCTTAGCGGGATGCTGATTATAAATAGTAACGGCCGCAGTGGACGATGAGAAACACAGCCACTTCGTCTGAGCCGGACGGGATGCTGAGCGGAGATGGGGTGTGCGCACGACGCTGGCAAGGAGAGCGGGTGCTGAGGGTTTGGCTGCTCCCCCCAGCAGTTTCCACGGGCAGTGGGTGTAGTAGGTGCTACTAAGTTGTAGCCGGGGGATCAGGAAACTGAGGGGCTCTAACAGCTGGGCCCGCCCCCCCAGTCCGTAGGCGGAAGCACATTTGCACTTAGTGCCAGCTCTCTGCTAAAACCCTGCGCGTTCCAGGGGAAGGTCAGATCACTGGTGTGGGGATGTAGAGCAGGAGGCCATCTCCTCAGGGGCATCACAGAGTTAGAAAGAAAACACGTTGAGGGGTAACGTGGAGCTTGGCTGGCTGCAGAGCGCTGTCCCTTGGTCCAGGGTCGGGCTGGAGGGAGAGGGTGACAGGCTGGACTGGGATCTGTTTTCCTCGGCTCTGTCTGGTTTTCGAGGTGGCAGGCGAGGAGGAGAGGCCGTGCAGTGCCTCGTTCTGACCTGACTCTCCTCCTGGATGGTCCTGCCTCTGGCCTCTTGTTCCAGGGCCCGGGCTCCTTTCCCGGAATGACCATCCTTTGCCTTGGAATGAGTTTGCTGTACCGGACGTGGTCATTTTTGAGAAAGTCTAACTTCCAAGGCAAAGCACTCAGTTCAGTCTGCCACGGCAGCTATCCTTAGAGCTATCCTTACAAAACTGTAAATTATCACACCCATATCATTACCCTACCAATCACACTGGAGCCGGCATCACTTCTGCGGGACCCCGCACAATGGAACACTCCTCGGCCAAAATGAAAAATGAAACACTGCCACTCACAGCAGCAAGGATGGACCTGGAGAGTATCATGTGGAACATGGTTTTTCTGTTAGAAGGAGAGTCAGAATCTTCTGAGGAAAAGGAGTTTGTTCTCTTTTCAGATGATAAGGAAAGTTGTACGTGGTCTGTAGCCAACTAGTAAGGATAAATCAGTTTAACCCCAAACAGTAAATTGCAAATCAAGTCGTCTACAGTTTGCCCCCCACGCCCAGCTACCCCCACCCCAGGCACGGGCACACACACCTGAAATTCACACGCATCCCCTGCTAATGTCGACTCCAGGTTTCCCAGCCAGCAGTGGTAGGCAGTTATGGAGGCATGTTGCAGTTCTAAATCCAGGTGTAGGTCGGCCTGATGTTGCTGAGACATAATTTTCACAATGGGCTCTTGTCTTACAGACTGTTTCAATTTGGTGCTCCCGGTCTCACTGGGCCATTGTTACAGAAATCTGATCACCCCCTGGAGGACAGCGGTGGCCCCCACTTTCTCTCGTGGGTTCCCAGCTGAGGCTGGCCTCTTGAGACTTTCATTACGGGCGCCACTGCTCTTGGGTAGAGCAGACGGTCCCCCCAGCCTGCACAGCGTGTCATCATGGTGGTTGCTGTGGACGGCGCTTCCGAACCGTCCAGCCCTTCGAGATCTGGTTCTCAGCTGGAGACACCTCCGTGCCCCAGCTTTTGACCCTTGAGTCTTCGTGAAAGAGGCAAGAAATACAAAGTATGAGCGTTTTCTGGAAGAAGCAATGAGCAATTGTATGAACATGGGGTGACCCACTGCTGAAGATTCTAAAGCAATAAAAACCATCAATTCAGCCTCAACCTGTTGGGAAATAGTTGCCGAACCTTTCATTTTGTGCCTAGATTTGCTGAGGCTCAGAGCTGCATTTAACTTGCTGAGTCTTGCACTACAGCCAGAAAGAGACCCCAGGGGCCCCTCTCCCTGGGTTCTTATTAGCCTTGACGAGAGTTAGTAAAATTGCAGGCTCGTCAGAATCCCAAGGAGAGGCACTTTCTGGCAGTTTCCACGCGCAGTCTTCAACAGTCTGTCCATATTTCAGTGTCTGAAGCGCGACCTGGGGCACATGTGTCAGGTTCTCCCGGGCCTTTATGAAGACGGCGTCTGTTGTGTGCTGTCACTAATCACTTTGGGTTTTTTCCCTGCCTCTCTTGGCTGCATTTATTTTGACACTAATGTTGGCTTTGACCTTAAAAGAAAAAAAACTCAGACATTTTCCAAATTTAGGCCTTTATTATATGTAAACCACTCCGTACTTTCAGGGGTGCATCTCCGGGGCGGCGTGCACGGGGAGCGGATGGAAGTCCCACATCTGCGCTGAGCCCTCATCACATGCCCTTGGGAGCGCGGGCGGATCCTGCGATGTCAGGGGGCCTCACTCATGTACCATAATCAAGGACTGATCGAAGCGATCACCTGGCAAACAGGGGCTGAATAGAACTGGAAACCAATTAAACTATTTCTTTCGACTGTACCACTGAATAAACACGTCCGTGTTTTCATTTGCTCTTCCTTTCATTTGCTTCGGCAATGTGTTTGCTAATAGGACCAAGGCACCCGATCGCTACTTAATTAACCTCTTTTTGTCGCCCTCCCGTGAGCGGCGGGAAGTAACGTGGGTGTGCGAGGGCCTCGCGACAACGAGCTCGATAAAATAGCCAGTCGCTGCGCGAGGGGTGCCGAGCTGCAAGAATAAATGCGCCGGGAAATAAAGCAGCCGTTACCTGGCAGAAATCACGTTGAAAACTCAGCAAAAACATGTTGAACCAATACAGAGTCACATGAAAGTCTAGTAAAGAAATTTTTAAGGTAAATGGCAGTGTCCACCCTCCCCACACGGCGTGCTGTTGGCTTTGAGCATTGAGAGCGATCTTCCAGAGCCCGTGTAGCTGCGTCGGGGAACCCAGTGGGCCATGGACCGGGAAGGCCTGGCCTCGAGACCCCAGGCCTCAGGGTGAGCGGCTCCCTGGTTCCTGAGTGAAGCGGCCCGGCCGGCTGGCCCTCCACTGTCTTTCCATCCCAGTGACCAGCGTCACGACCTGATGGGCCGCGGGGGCTGCCTGACTGGGTGGTGCCCATTTCTGCCCCAAAGGGATGTAGCTGCTAAGGCGAAGAGAAGCCCCACTTTTCTGCACCTGTGGGGGGAGGAGAGAACCCGGGGGAGACGGAAGGAGCCAGCCGAGGCATGGAAGGCTCCGAGCACGTGTCCTGCAGGTCCCTGGGGACCGGCATCACGGAAAGGGAGCCCCGCCAGACCTCAGGCTTCCCCTCCAAGCGGCTCATTCTCGGGGGGGACTTGTTTGTGCCGCTGAGACCGTCTTCCTCCTCCCAGCTCGTCTCTTTTTCCCTTGGACATGTTCACAGTCTACTTTCGCTTCCTGAGCAGACTCCCCAGTCCTCTGGCACAGCTGCTTATCAGCCTCCTCGTCACGGGACCCCCCATGGTCACACAGACCCCCGGTTTGGGACAGCTCACAGAAACATCCCTCTATTTCCTTCCTGTTGCACAGGTTTTGTTCCCGAGTGCATGCACCCTCCTGCTGCAGGTCCGCCTTCTGGGCACTGGGGCACTGGGGGAGCCCACCCAGCCCTCAGACCCCCAACCCGGGCTCGGGAAGGGGCGGGTCACAGGGTGAACCCCTGACTTCGGTGGAGGGGGAGGATTAGAACTCAGGTTTCCTGGCTCCCTCCCCCCACCGCCACCCTCCCCGACAGTCACACAGTTCTGTGGACTACCAGCTGCTTTGCGTAACTTGGGTGCCTAGTCGCAGCCTTTCCTGTGGGACCCAGATGAGCCCCTCCCTCTGAGGCGGAACACGGCGCGTCCCGAACCCAAACTTACTGAGCTGAGGCTGCACCTTCACAAACCCACATCTGCGGGGTGCACACGCGTTCTGTTTCCAGCTGCCCACACTCAGACTCGGAAGCCTCGCCCTCGCCCTCGCCCTCGCCCTCTCGGCACATCCACCGGCTCCCGCATGCCTCCCAGCCGCCCCACTCCTTCAGCTGCACAGACTGCAGAGGCGTCTCTGATTCCGAGTGTCGCCTGGCGTCCTGGCTTCCATGCTGAGCCCTGGGTGGGGCATGCCCCGTGCTCAAGGAGAGGCACGCCTTTGAGACGGGAAGCCCCAGAGAGACCAGCTGTATTCCAACAGACCCCCCGAAGTCTAGCCCTGCAAAGAGCGCCCATAGGCAGCGTCCGGTGGAAGTAGCACCGGTCGGAGTGCGGTTGGTGGGAGAATAATATGGGTGCAACAATCTGTAGTTTTAGTGTGAACATGTCACCTACAATGTCATGTGGTGTGCTTGCGCGGGGCACTGCTGTGTTACAGCATTGCCTGCGTGTCGTTTTGTAATAAAAGTTTGTAATAAAAAAGGGGCATTACCTGTGCCAGACCCCATACGTGCACGCACCACCCCTAAAGCCCACAGGGAAACGGTCCTGCAAAGCCCCGGACAAGCCAGCCCAAGCATGGGGCCAGCCCAGGGCCTGCTCCCCACAGCCAGTGTTCCCCAGTCGGAGGATGGCAGAAGCCGCCCTCTGGGCAGGCAGCCTCATTCCCCACCCTCCCTGGAGGCCAGTCCGCAGCACGGATGTCCGTGTGGATGGGAGGGTGAGCACCTGTGCTCTCGGAGGAGCTGGGTCTCCCGACTGGGCTCCGTGTGGGCAGAGCCCGCTGGAGGTGTGTGTGCTGCTGGGCGGGCACGCCTTTGATTCGTGTGTTCCTTCTGTGGATCCTCTGGGGACGCAGCCGTGGGGCCTTGATTAACTCGGGAGGAGAGGGCGCTGCTCGCAGCTCTGGTCCCAGCTGAGACTGTGGTCCCATTATCTCCCTGCTGCCTGAGCAAGCCATTCGGGGCCAGGCTGCGGGGGTGAGCAGCGACGTGGGCTGCTGGCAGCCGGAGCTTCTGTGTCAGCGCTGCATCATGTGAAGCGAAAACTGGGGCACTTTGCAGCCGGTGAGTACCCGGCTGCGCTCTCTCCCTGCGGCTCCGTGGGGATGAGACTTCACCGCCGCACTGGACTTTCCGTTCCATCGCTCTTTGTTGAATCAAGCCGCCGAGGCAGAGTGCGGCCTCTTCGGAGCTTGCCGTTGCTGTCAGAGCTCGCTTGTGATTGATGCATGGGAGGAAACCGGAGCCCTTTCAGAATGCTTTTAGAGGAGTTAAAATTCATCAGCTTTGCTCCTAATCTGGGGGCCCGGGCCCCTTGTCTGTGAGGCCGGGGTGGTTTGAGCGTGTGTTTGCTGCCTTGTCTGCCTCCAGCCTCTGCGAGAAAATGTGAGTAGAAGTGACGCACCCTCTGTGTCCACTGAGGTGCAGAAGGAGCGTGTGCCAGTAGCCCCAGAATTTATTGACGACAGTTTATTTTGAGGCTCTCTGCTGCCGCTAAGAAATGCAGAAACAGGAAAGTTTCTCGTTTTTCAGTTGCTTGCTGTTTAGAAACTTTGCCGGTGTGGGGGAGGGTAACTATTAGAAGGACTTGCAAATATAAATGTGGATCTTGTTTTTTATTCTAAGGGACAGTATTTAAAAATTGGATTCTGTGTGTTAGCTCATTTTTGCTTTTGAATGCATCACTTTTTAAGTGATGTGAATTTTAAAAAGGGAAAAAAATCACTCCAATCTGGGTTCATTTATCTTTCATGTGTCTCCAAGTGCATTCTATCAAATTAATATTTGTTCTCCGTGAAAGATGAATCACTCATAAAATATTAGAAATTGATATTGTTAATAATGTTTGCATGGTGACTTTCAAATGATCAATGGCTTAGTGAAATTAAAGATTGTTATCCTTGCAAAAAGGGACATGTGGAACTTCTGTCCACATTTCCCAGTCCTAAACACACATCACAGACGCTTGCCTTCCCGGGTCGAAAGTAGAATAATTGAGCTGTCCTAATAATCTCATGTGGCCAGAAGGGCTCTAGCTGCTTGAGCCAGTGGCCAGCACTGATGCGGCCCCAAGTGACCCTGAAGTCACTCCCCCCTGAGGGGAGCAGTCCACGAGCCCAGGCTGTGGCAGCTCAGGTGTCTCACCGGGGAGGACGGGTTGTGTTCGCGGGAGGTCTGTTGGAGGGGCCGTGGGGGAGGGAACTCCAAATGGACGGTGGTCTGGGAGCCCGGCAGGGCGGGGGCCGCAGGTGTGCGTGCAGGAGGTTCCCAGCCAGTAAGGAGCGTGGAGCACCTGGTGGGTGAATTGGGCCAGGGGGCTGGGGCCCTCCGGGCAGCACGGGCCCTCAGGTTTTCCTCCCAGGTGTCCGCTCCCAGCGGAGGGGGGGGGAGTGGGTGTGGCTGAGGCTCTGCAGCACTGAGATCTGAGATCCAGGAAGTGACCCCCACCTGAACCCTAAACCCCAAACCGGGAGCAGCCTCCTGCCTTGTTCTGAAACCTGACTGACTTGGGTGAGGGACTGGTGCTGGGGCCCTCTGCTCTCTAGTCAGTCATCGCGGGAGCTTCCCGGAGGAGTGCAGAGGTGAGCTGCCGAGGCACGCTCTCAGCTCAAATGATGGCAAGGACGGGAACGCACATGGTTAAGTCCCCGTGCTTCTTCTCACGGTGTTTGTGTCGCCTGGGCCTGACGTAGCGAGTGCTGTTTCCTTCTGCACTCCCGTTTTGTTTATGTTTGAGTCCTGACTTCCTTTACCTACATCTACACCTGCATCTGCATATCTATCTATGTCTGTTGTATCCACATCTACACCTGCATCTACATCTATATCTACACCTGCACCTGAATCTGCACCTGCACTTACATCTGTATCTATATCTGTAACTGTGTCTGTATCTACATCTGTATCTGTATCCACATCTACACCTACACCTGCATCTACACCTGCACTTACATCTGTATCTGTATCTTGTATCTCTATCTCTATCTGTATCTATATCTGTGTCTGTATCTACACCTACATCTATATCTGTATCTGTATCTACACCTACACCTACATCTGTATCTATGTCTATATCTGTATCTGTATCTGTATCTGTATCTGTATCTACACCTACACCTGCATCTGTATCTATATCTGTGTCTGTATCTGTATCTACACCTACACCTGCATCTGCACCTGCACTTACATCTGTATCTGTATCTTGTATCTCTATCTCTATCTGTATCTATATCTGTGTCTGTATCTACACCTACATCTATATCTGTATCTGTATCTACATCTACACCTACATCTGTATCTATGTCTATATCTGTATGTGTATCTATATCCACATCTCTCTGGAACTTCTGCCTTTGTAGAGAAGCATGTTCCTGATGTAGTGGTTTTCTTTTCCATGCGAACATTTAGCAATTTGAACTCACACACTGGTCGCGGCAAAACCCCAAGAGATATGCCAAGATTTCCACCCTGTGCTTCTCTTACTCTAGAAATGCTTTGATTCTTTTCTGAAAATCAGGACAGCTCTGTCCTGGTCCTGCTGCGTCTGTGGGCGAGGGGCCGGGACATCGCAGGGCTTACTCTGGGGTCTGATCGCCTACAGTGTGCTGGGCCCGCGGGTGTGCCATGGATGTCACCGTGTAGAGTGTTCTTTAAAGCCATGATGTGCTTGCTCTTCAAGATGAATCGATGGTGCTGTCACCCTGACTGGGGTGGCTCAGTGGACTGAGTGCTGGCCTGCGAACCAAAGGGTTGTAGGTTCGATTCCCAGTCAGGGCACAGGCCTGGGTTACAGGCCAGCTCCCCAGTAGGGGGCACTTGAGAGGCAGCCACACATTGATGCTTCTTTCCCTCTCTTTCTCCCTCCCTCACCTCTCTAAAAATGAATAAATGAAATCTTGAAAGAAAGTGCTATAAAAGGCAGTGAAGAGGAAACCTTGCATTTCCTGTGCAGAAGCAGCAAGTCTGTGTGCATTTGCATGCGGCCACGTAGGCAAGGTCTGTGCTGCTCCAGGCCACCCGTCCACTTTGAGGACACGCTGGAGTTGGACAGAGTGGAGAGAGTCCTGTGACACGGGACGCAGCAGACAGAGCCCCAGGCAGCCTGTGCCACAGCCCGGCCCCCAGTCCTCGGTGTCAGGGCCCCTTTGCACACAGGTCACACCAGCCCCAACGAGACCCTGTGCCACCCTGTGCCTCGAGAGCCCCGTAAACTGTGCTGGGGTTTCCAGGAGACTGTCTGGATCAGGGAAGCCTGCACCGGGGAAGCCAGGTCTCTCGACCCTGTGTTCTGACCTCTCGCTCCCTCCTGGAGGCCCTTCAGGTTGCCCTGGGACTGAGTGGGTTGTGACAGAATCGTCATTAGAAGCACCGTATTCCCAGGACGCTTTCTTCCTGCATGCCTCTCTCCCCTCCCTCCCGGTCCCTTCCCCTCCCTCCCCCTTTTTGCAGGAGTGACTGGTACTGAAGCCCAGCAGGAAGGACATTGGGACGGTCTGTTCTGTGGTGGCCCATGGCGCCCCTCCACAGGGAGAGGACATGCCAGTGGGGGACTCGGACTCACAGCTGTGTGTGTCCCAGACCCTCCGTCCTGGGCGCAGAGGTGGCCTGACACTTACGGGTCTCGGGCATGTGTCTGCACTGCATGTGCCAGTATTTAAAATAAAGGAGTAATTAATATATTTTTCTTTTATTATTTCATTTTATTTCATTCCATCACTGTTACATTCAGCCTCGCTTTGTATTGGGTTCAGGCATGGCAGCAGAGTGGGTTACACGGTCACATGCTTCATTCACAGAGTGTCCCCCTGATGTTTCCGGTGCCCACCTGGCCCCTCACACCGTTACCGTGTTATTACAGTATTATTGACTATATTTCCTATGCTCAGAGGGGATTAAACAAGTTCATCCATAATGTATTAAGCTATCAACATTTAATTAAAAGATAAAACTAAAAAATTAACAAATGAGAGTTCCCCTCTCTGGAACCGCATACTAAAGAGCTCGATCTGTTAAAAAGGAAAAGAAAGCTGCATGAAAGGATTTTATTTTTCTCCAAAAAAAAAAAAATGATAGTCTTATTAACCAGTGTGGGGAATAGAAGCCATCGATTATTTCCTTGGTGATTTGGTATCTGATGATGTAATCAGGTGAGCGACTTTGCAGAACCCAGGTGAGATTTGTTTAAAAAAAGCTTCACCGAAAATCACCTTTACCATGCATTTCTTACGGTGTCAGAACTGCACAGGTCCAGATAAGACTTTAGTTTAAAAATGACAGAGGGAGGTTCCTGCACCCCGCCCCCCCTCGAACGACCCAGGGCGAGTGCACGTCCTCGAGCAGAGGGTGTGTCTTCTTCCACAGTCCTCACGGCACTCACCGAAGGAGGCCAGACCAGTTTCAGAGTGGGCATTTCCAGTATCCAGTAGAAGGATATTTTTCCTGCTATTAAGTGAAATAAAAACACACATTGGCCTGATGGCTGGGGTGGTACAAAATAATCACAGGCTAATGTTCTCCTTAACTGCCGGCAGCATTTGCATATATCCGTCAGGTGCAGTGAGCTCAGAGCGGGACAGTGAGTGTCCTTTCGATGCCAGCCGCAGCTCCGAGGGCCCCACCTCTCATCCCTGAGCAGGGTGCTGCTGCGGCGGCTTTTCATCCTCAGCTGGAATGCTACTTTTTCTCTCAAACTCGAACATGGGGAAGGCCCTGCCTGTGCGGCGTACTGTCCCAGAGTTTGGATGTTAGTTCTGTTCCTGATCAAGCCAGTGGACTGGATTTGACGTGGCTGCGTGTGGACCCCGTAACGTTCATGTCCCCACACTCACGGACTCGGGCAGAGGCCCCGTTGTCAGAGGGACCGGTGACAGGGGATGATGTCTCTGCTTTATAACCGCACACCGTTCCCTGACCGACGTGGTCTGATACTGGACTATTTTTGTGCACCTGATACCGTGGTGACTGACCTTGGACAATTGGTGGCTCCCAAGCCCTTGATTATCCAGTGCCCAGGCAAATGCTGCCCTGGGATTCAGACCCATGCATCTGCTGACCTGAGATGCTGACCCCACCTCCCTTCGGGAGCAGCCCCGGGGTGGCCCAGCGGTCGTGCGCTGTGGCTGCAAAGGCAGTGAACGCTGTAGGTTGGACCTAGACGTGGCTCCAGGTCTTGCAGGTGGTTTCGCATCCTCGACTATATCCCAGGTGGGGCCTGAGAGTCCTGCCCGTTTGCCCGGACCTGCCCTGTTGTTCCAGGGAAGGGGAGGGCGGTTCACTGCCCAGAGGAGCGGGTCAGGAGCCATAAAGCCTCCCTACAGCTGGAGAGACGCGAACTGCCGAGGTACCAAATCCGAGCCTGTGACAGGATGCAGAGAGGTGGCCGGCGCTGGGCACGTGGCAGGGGGACCGAAGGAGGCAGATTTAAAGCTTGCCAGAATGAAACCCTCTGTCCAGTAGAGAAACCTGATGGCCCAGCAAAAAAACAACATGAATAAGGAAGGGGAGACGTGAGTGTGCCCTGCGGCAGATAGACGCGTGGCTGCACAGGCAGCATGGGGTGCACGGAGGACTCACCGTGAGGCCTCGGGACCAGCTCCATGGTGGCCGAGTAGGACCTTCGGATCAGCGAGAGAAGCAGAGAAACGCACGGCTGGCGGCTGCAACCACGCGGCCCAGCAAGGCTGCAGAACAGAATGCTGTGGGTCGGGATGCCGGCGCCCGAGGTGGCTTGTCTTGCTCTCCCAGGGCTTCTGGAGTGGTGCATGTGGGTGTCACGCTCAGTGTGACAGACGTTTGTTCACGGGTGTGTGTGGATACCATGCAGCTTTTACACAGGGTGCTGGGGTTCTCCTTCTCCCCATGGCTCAGTTTCTGACACCCCCCAAGCATGCGCGCATGGACACGCGCGCGCGCGCACACACACACACACACACACACACACACCCCACGTGCAGCTTACCTGTGCTGCCCACGGAGCCCCCGGAGGCTCATGGGTGGTGCTTTCCTCCAGCCAGACGTGTGCTCCGGGGCAATCCAGTTGGACCTGTGGGAGCCACGTGAAAAGCAGAAACAAGCGGTGCTCCAGATGCTTCTGTGAGCCCCAAATCGCGCTGGTCTTAAATGACCGAGTGATTGAGGGAACGTCTTGTGGGCAAGTCTGGTGGCAGCTTTTCGTAATCAGGCCACTTAATGTCACTGAGTGACTGCATTCCTGAGGCCGACCTGCCCTCTGCTCACGTCCAGGAGCGAGGCTGGACCTCTGCCTGCCGGACTGGCCACCATTTCTCAGCCGTTGTCCTTTCCACCTGCCGGAGCTGATGAAACCAACTCATCTGAACCCTGTTTGTGCCTGTCTGTGCCCCAGGTGTGGGCATTCCCATTCCTCCCTGGGATGGGATCTTGAACAGAGTCGAATTGGTCCGTAGGGAAATATTTTGAGCTTGTTGAGATGTTCCAACAGCAAAGCGCTGTTGCTGTTAAAGGTAACACGAGAGCAAATGCTGCAATGACCGTGTGCTTGGGGCCCTCGGTGCGCCCTGGGGCTGCGCTGTGTCAAAGGGAAGTTGGCTCTGGAATGGAGAGTGTCTGTCTGTCCGCCTGTTGGTTCTGTCTCCCAAGGTGATCACCTTTTCTCTCCCTTCTCACCCCCGTGCTAACACGGGTGCTCGCCTGAGTTTCGAGGTAGCTGCTGAGAGGGACGAGGAGGTACTGAATAGATGACTGCTTTGTCGGAATCCTGGGGTCCGAGTGCTGAGCACTGCAGAGTGAGTAATTGCATGGCCGTTGGGCGTCACCTGGTCCAGAGACACAAGAGTGGAGCTGCTTCTCACCTAGAGGGCGGGCACTGGGCTTCGGTGCAGCTTTCCTCACCCCTCGTGGGTCACTCACGTAGGAGCCTGGGGCTCCCAGGCCTGCCCCATAACAAACACTGAGCACCCAGGGGTTATTTCACCATGGGGGGCCGGCTGTCACCGGGGCTGACGCGCACCAGGCCGGCTGTGACGCAGCCAGGGTTCTCTCCCCTCCCCGCCTGGCCAGCGGGTAGCCTGGTCACATGGTCCCGCCCCGTGCCTTTCAGGCCCAGAATCAGCGCCCCTTACGCACGGTCACGGTGCACCTCCATGTCCAATGGGCACAGCCCTTTAAAGATCTGTGCTCAGCTGCGTTTTCCACAGAGACGCTAACAAATTATGGAGTCTTAAATATCAATTGATTTTGAATATCTCTTAACCTGACATCAATACGAAGGCTTTAGCGTAGCTCTCAGATGCAGAGAAATCTGATGTTTTGAGTTTTTAATTAATTTTGATTAATGTGGCAGTGTAGCACGTGGTACATGAAGGTTCGTTCTTCATGTAAATACGACTTAGTGGCCCTCTGTGATGAGGATCACGTCCTTTCTGCGGGCCGAGGGTCCACACGGGGGGTGGCGGTGTCAGTGGGGGTGGAGGCAGAGCTGCTCAGCGCTGGGTGTGACAGTGCAGGCGCCCACTCAGCGGGGCCGGGGTGGCCCTGGGGGCCGCCCGGTGCAGTTAGTGCCGGGTGGGGAGGCAGCAGGCCTGTGCCACCTGGGGGTCACAGGAGCCCTGGCCAGCCCTGGTCCCTGCTGCACCCCGCCAGGGCGGGGCGGGTGGGGTTCTAACAAGGGTGCCATCTTGGGCCCCTTCCCACCGCTTCCTCACGGCGTTGCTGTCCGAAGTCAGAGTAGGAGACACACACGATCAGCCTTTCTGTGGGCCGTCAGGTTGCAAGTCTGCGTCCCACGCCCTGTCTCCCTGCCTCGTGCCCGAACCCTCGCCCTCCGTCGGAGTTGACCCGGCGCAGCTCTGCCTGAGTCCTGGCCTCGGGGCTGGTGAGCGATGCGTGTGTGTGGCGAATGATTCAGAGGGTCCCGGCTGGGCGACGGGCTTCCTCTGCCCTCCCAGGGCTGGAGGCGGAACAGAGCGGACATGCGCCCTGCGGAACGTTCTGGGGCGTTGTGAGTAGAACCGCTGTTTGTTTCTCTTTCCTCCCGCGGGCGCTCCCCATGTGGCCCCCTCCAGTGTGCGCCACCCCCCCAACTCCACTGCATACGATGTCCCCGCAAGGGGTGACAACTGTCGGGAAAGCGCAAGGCCTTTCCGTGTTTAAACCTCTCTCCGCCTGTGACATGATGACAGCTGTCGTGGGAATGGAGAAAGATAGAGCAATTTCTCAGAGTCCATCAAATGAAGCCACATTCGTGACGGCAACTTAATGAAAGTGGCTTCACTGTGACATGTGTCAGACTCTTTGTGGTGCCAGCGTGGAGGGATCGTTTCTGAAAGATTTATGCCTCCAGTCTGGATCTGCGCTGAAGGGACACGACCTTGGCTTTGAACTTACCGAAGGGTCCCCTGTAATAAAATCGAGCGGCAGCATGAAGAGGCTCTCGGAGCAGGAGGGCAGCTCGGAAGGCCTCCTCCGCCCGGCTCACCCGGTGTCCTCGGGAAGCAGGAGACGCATCGCAGGTGGGTCATCATCTGGCACTTACATATTAAGATGAATGACTGGCTTTTTCCAAGTTTGACCAAAACAGTCTTTCTTATAAATAAAAAAAAAAAATTCGGACTTTCCGAGCAGCCCATGCGCCCTCTGAGGTGAGCGCCGCGGCTGTTCACGTAGCCGCAGCTTGCTCCGCATCTGCTGTCATAACACTGTGTCTTTAGACGCTGTGTCTGTGGCACTAATCTCTCGTCTGGACAAAAAAATAAATAAATAAAAGGCTTTTGTTAGTTCGCCATCGTTATCATTTCCTCCTCACTCTCCATCTGTGACAGTGATCTGAAGAACAGAATTATCTGGAGATGCCCAAGGTGTAGGTCCCGCACAGAGCTCAAACTAGGGGGCCTACGTTGTTCATGCACCACACTGACCTTCCGCCCTTCACCCGCGGGCCTGATGCAAAGGTCAGCGAGGTGTTCTTGTTTCACAAACGTGACTTCTTTTTATCTTCCTCGCAACAAGGGAAAATGTATGGAATTAATAAGTAAGCAGGTCCCCAAGCTTTGCTCCCCGATGCTGAACACCTGCGTGCTGCAAAGGAGGTGTAGAATTTTTGAGATGGGGTGGGTGGCCGACGGGACCGATGGGGAAACAGTCTGACCGAGAAATGCTGAAATACTGTCCATCGTGTGCCCACAGATCGCCACCGCTCACTGAGCACCGGCAGCTCAGGACGGGGGGAGCTCAGGGCCCTCGGGTTCTGTTGTTCTTGTTGATGCAATGCCCATACTGAGAGGGTGTCTTTGAACAAACGCAGAGGACCCGTGGAGAAGGAAGGGGCGGAGGAAGAGGTCGGGTGCCACAGCGAGCGTCTCTGTGCGCCCCAGTGAAAGGGCTCTGAGCTGCGTGGGGGGAACTCAGCCAATGCAGAGCGACGCGGTCCCTCCGAAGAAGCCAACAAAGTCTCTACCTGCTTCTAAGTGCGTCTGTTTCCTTCGTGATTCGCTTGAGGGCAGACGCGGCTGCTTTGCCCGCACTCCAGGTCTCAGCGCGGTTGCGTGGGGTTGCATCATGCTGCCTGACGCCACTCCTTTGGGTCCTCGCTTGGGGTGGAAGCTGAGGTCTCTCGGGCACCACCAGTGGCTCTCTCTTGCAGCAGCAGGAAGCGGGCCACTGAGAACACAACGGTGTCTGTGGCTGGGGTGTGTGGCCGCAGAGCAGAGGGCGAGCGGGCAAGGGGAGGCCTGTCCTGCTGCGGGTGCCGGCATCTGAGTCACTGCCCACTGCCGTGCCCGGAGCCCTGGTCCCGGGAGAAGGAGCGGCGTTTCCGTGCACCCACTGTCCACAGGACTTCTGAACGTGAGCCTTTTTAGATATAATGTAGTTGTGTGTTTAATAACATAGCCAATTCCGTAAAGACTGTAGTTCAACAGCAGACAGCGGGTCACAGCATGTTCAGGGACCCAGACAAGGAAAAGTAGACTTTCGTGTGACATTTCATGTATTTAATTTTTTTGATCCAAGCTTTATTAATTTATACGCAGTACCAGCATACATTTCTGTTTATTTACCTGGTAACAGAGGAGAGAGAGATAAAAGAATAGAGCGAGAAGAGAGGAATATCAGGCTACCAAGCAACTCTTTTGCAGATTGAACTCGGGAGATTTCCTGAGTCCCTCCTGGCCGGGACTCGAACCCAGGTCTCTGTTCTCTGGTCCCCCTCCCGCTTTGCACAGCCCTCTCCCAGTGAAGGGTGTGTGGGAAATTGCCTGCTTGTACGTGTGAACTCGTCCAAATTTTGCAGAACCTGAAGCCACCACCCTGGGTGCTTGCTGTCTGCGGCAGCTTCGGGGAGAGGCTCTTGTAGGTGCGGAGCCGGGGACTCGGGGCCTCTCTCCTTGCTCTTCCGTCTCTGGCGTGAAGGAGGGTGTGGCCCGTAAGCCCTCCTGAACCAGGTGGCCATTCAGTGCTCATCCCTCCCTCGTGTGACGGACCTTCTCACTGCACTCCTAGGGGTCAGCCTTACCCAGCAAATAGGTCAGAAGGAGCAGAACCTCCCCCTCCTCCCCCCGCCGCAGGCAGGGAGGGTGAGGGGAGGCAGGGCTGAGGGACGCCCAGGCTCTCAGGTCCCTCCCCTCGTTAGTCCTGCAACAGGCACCACCGAAGGCAAACTCAGGAACCTGGAGGCGGCTCGCTGCTCGTGACACCACTTACTTCACATTTGTCACATGCGATTTTCTTAGGGCACTGATGGCACCTCTCTGAGACACTCGGTGTGGATCTAATTGGAAGCCAATGGCAGACGGCAGAGGCCCTTCCGCTGAGGCGAGCACAGTGGCCTCTGCAGGGCCCACATCATGTCGTTCCGAGAGCGCCAGAGGCAAAGCTGGTGCTGAGGGAGGTTGTGTGGGCTCCGCGGCTGGACCCCCCCAACTCTTAATGAGCTGGCAGGCATATCTGACTCGCGTCCCCGCAGCGCTGAGCTGAGAAGCGAAAAGTATCGCTTCTGCACAGGTGCCGCCACATATTCCAAAACGGTGGCGTGGAGCCTGCACGTGGGTCATTACAGCTGTCAGTGTCTGCAGTGGCCGGGGCAAGACACTCCCCGCAGGCACCGGCCAGCCGCAGGTCATAGTGCCGTGCCCCTGGCCACGCCGGCAACCTCATTTCTTATTTTTTAGCCTGAACATCCCGGGAGTAGTTCATCCTGATTAAATCACCTGGCGGTAGAAGCGAGACTGGGAGTGAAGTAGCCCCAGCCACCTGCCCGCCCACCACCACCACCTTTATCTCCTGGACGCGTGGAAAGACCTGAGGATCTCTAACGGTCAGACGAGCAAAGCAGGCCTTTAGGAGGCCTGGGGCATGAGAGAGGACTTCAGGCCGAGGGAAGAGAGGGAGCCATGGAGGGGAGGCAGACACTCTGTAACGAGCTAGCCTCCGACCGTCCTCTGCAAAGGAGGAAGGCGGTGTCTTTTCTCTCGGGAGGCCTGCCTCCCAGCAGCCAAGACAGGACCCGTTTCTCCAAGGGCCCCTGCAGAGTTCCAGAAGGTTTCTGGTCACCGGAGATTTAAGTGCCAGTGTTTCCCAGTCTGTGCAAGGGGACACGGACCACTCACAGCATGGAGCCTCGGCCACTGAGAAGCCTGGAGGCACCACAGGGCACAGGCACTCCCGTTGTCTGGGAAGTGGCAGATTACACCTGGAGTCAGGGGAAGGAGTCAGGATGTCATCCGTCCTGCAAGGTGTCCGGGGCGAGAGTGGCAGGCTTCCTGGGCTGCAGGGTGGGTCAGGATTCTGAGCGGCCTAGATTGCCGCCTGCAGCACAGGGGAAGGTCAGCAAACACCTGACCATGCCTGCGCCGTGGAGGGGGCTGCAGAGGCCTTGGAATTACGCCCCCTCCTCTGTTAGCACCATGCTGCCTGCACATCTGAGGTGGGCTGGAAGTCATCAGCGTGCCCCAGGAAAGCAGTCAAAGGGCACGAGCAGGAGGGGTATGTGGACCCATGGTGGGTGCACCAGGGTGAGTCCCTGCAACTGGGCTCAGGCCCCTGTCGCTCTGGGAAACCCTGTGTTTTCTTGTCTACAGGAAACATAGGGCTCACGGGCTACTGCCAGTCTGAAAAATGGGGGGGTTGTGTAATTCCACCTAAAAGGAGTGGAGCCAACCCTACTGCGTGCCTCACCTGCGGCGCTTTGAAGAAGCCGCCAGCCGAAGGCAAAGCCGACACCTGAGTCAGTTGGATTCCGAGGCAGCCTTTCTGGTTAACGCCGCAGACCACCATTGAATAAGCCGATCGTGGTGCGAGCTGCAGAGGCAGCCCGGGTTCGGGCCCCAAGGGAGCCAGCAAGGAATTAGGTGCCTTATGATGCGTTTGGAAAGGGGCGGTTAAGCTGTTTGGAAGCTGAAAACGGGGATTTCATTTTACAGCGAAAGGTGGAGAGAACAGCAAGCTGGGTGTGAGAGGCTCATGCGTGGACGGCGGTGGGACTGCAGTGCCGGGGCGGCCGCGGAGGCTGCAGGTGCGGCTGGGAGGGCCGGGCACAGTCTGACCTGGGGTCCAAGGAGGAGGGCGCAGGAGAGACTGCAGCTCCCTCCAAGCCTCTGCCCCTCACTCGCCGTGCATCCCGAGGATCTTCTGACCCCCAAGGGATGTCCATGTCCCCCTCAGAAATGACGGTGTCCGGTTGGAAAGCTCTGCCCCATCTCGCAGTGGTTCCGGGCAGCGTGGTTTCTTGCCCATTGGGGATGGGGGCCGAGGGATGGGCTGGACGTCACTCGAGGTCGTTGACTTGCATTTAGGAGTCGTGTGCTTCCCACCTTTAAACAGAAGACCCGTGTGCACCTGGGGATGCTCACGGGCCAGAGAGAGAGAGAGCGTGGAGCACTGAAATCCCCGGGGACCCCGCTCCCCTGGGCTCCATCTGGGTGTGCCTGGTGGGTGTCCCTGGTGGGTTCACGTCTCTTCTCCTCCCAGCACGCCCAGCTGACTTCCCTTCTGTGTGATCCCTCCGGCCTTCGTCCTGAGAAGAGCAGGAACATGGAGAGCGAAGTTCTTCCTCTTGAAACTCTGGAAAAGGGCCGCCGTAAGAAACTGCAGTGCCACTGTGTGTTCATTGTTCTTACCACAAGACACAAAGTATACACACATGATCAGCTCTGGCTTCTAAAATGAGCCCAGCGACATTTAACGGTTTCTCCAGGTGGACCTGCTGTCCGAGGAGACGGTTTCCAGCTCACAGGGAGGTGAGGCCGGGAGCCACAAAGAATAGCCGTATGTGAAATTTGGGGGCAGACGGAAGTCGGAAAAGATGAGGAGAAGAACCATGTGAGAAGCAGGCGTGTGGGCTAATGCTGCTGCCTTTAGAAACAGAGAGAAGTCTTGTTTCTGCAGATGCAGACCGCCGAAAGTTGCCATTAAATGAATTATTTCTTCTCGTTTCCCTGTTTTCTATTAAACCCACAGCCAAGTGGGTGGACTCCAGTGGTTCAGTGTTGAACGTATCCTGAACCAGACCGGCGTTCGAGCTAGTTTAATTTTATGGATTTCAATAAACAGAACAAATAAAAAGCTCATTTCTACTAGGAATTAGAACTAAGTGTTTTCTTTAACTCCCGAACTGGAGTGAAAAGTCGGGTCCCCCAGCCGTTCTGTGACGGGGCATGAGCTGACACCTCCTTCAGGTCTGGGCCACAGCCGCACTGGCTCCTGCCCTTGTGGCCGGAAGTGACCTTTGTGATGACCGATGTCCGCATTTGGTGTCATTTCCTCAGATCTGCAAGGACAGGTTCCAGGGTCTTCGGTAAAATCCCCAGTGTGTGGGCGCTGCAGTACATTATGCCTCCGTAAGTTATTAGTTTCAGACCGCATGGTTGATGTGTCTAGCCCTGTAAACTCTCATTTGCTAGTTTAAGGCGTGCGTTAGATAGTGTCTAATTGGAATTCCAGGAGGAAACTCCAAACTTACTTTGCAGAGCTGACGTTTCAATTGAGAACACACTGCCGGTCAGCTCAGAGCTCAGCAAGACAAGGGACTGCGGCCCCACCCCCCGGGTCGTCTCCCCTGCGTTTGGTCATCTGTGCATCACACACCCTGCTCCCCATCCATCCCCACAGGAGACGTTTGTATTTATGCTTGAGGAGAGAACAAAACGGTACTGAGGACTGGGAGTCAGCAAACTTTCCCCGTTGGCGGCCAGGCAGTAAATAGTGTCTGCGTCCCAGGAGGCATGACCGGTGAGTGAGCGGCCACGCAGTCTGGCCCCTGTGTCATTCAGCGGTCATCCCCGACACACACATGAGCGAGCAAGGTGGCGTGCCAACAAAGCCTTGTCCACAGTACCTGTGGGTGGGCCGAGGGGGCCCTCGGACAGCCAGTCCTCGCTATAGGTGACGGACAGGTCCCAGGGTGAGTTCAGAGGCCCTTGGGGGAGGGGTCGGAGGCACACTGCGTGGAGTACTCGCATCTGCTCTGGACAGCATTCTGTCACCTCATCGGGGGCGCAGGAAGCATGGGGGGCCACGGCCTGTCCACCGGTTACTCCCCTCAGTTATTCCAAACAGACACGACCTTGGGATTCTTTTTATCGTATTAATGTCTAGGTACACAGGGTCTGGCACAAATAACACCCCTTTTTATTAATAAAAATCTTTCATTATAAAATCAGAAGCGTGTAATTGTGTAATGTAACAACATCACACCCAAGCACACCATAGGACATTTTAGGTGAAATGTTCAAATTGCTGTCCATCCCCTGTGAGACATTCACGTGCCCTGCCAACCACACTCGGTGGCCTTACTTCTGCCAAACCTTGTATGTGAAAATCCATGATTTAGGAGCAAGTTTCCAAACTTATAATTTGAGTATCTATGTAGGTTATCATATGCATTTCTTTACTGACATCTTTTTAAATCCCTAAACCAGCTCACAAACTCTTGCCCACAAAGGTAGCCAAGGTTAAGTTCTAATCTTCTTAAGTAGTTCTGAGTAATTTACTGACTATTCTTGTGTACATTTTAATTAGATTACTCCCTACTGGCAATTCGAGCTGCTGGACTTAGTTTTTCCCATAGGAGTTAAATGCCTTACAGTGTCATTGATTCCATACGCACTGTGTTTTGCCGTGCATAATGCACACTTGTCTGCCCAGGTTTTTGAGAGAAAAATAAGGGTGTGCGTTAGGTACGGGTGGTGCTGATTCCATATCTATGTAAATGTTTTAATTCTTTTATTTATGCTTATGCATTAAAAGTGTAACTCTGCAAAGCAATAACAATAGCCGTATGCAAAATAATACCCCAGAATACAATAATTGGTTTTGTTGATCTTGCGACAAAGTTGCAATGCAAGCAGTTTTGGCCAATTCAGCAAAGCGGAACGAAGAGCATGCATTGTTACCCACAGGGGAAGACGGAGGATGCCCGTTGTTATCCACCCCGTAAGATAGAAGTCCACTGTGGCCCACCCGATAGATAAGGTGGCTGATGTTGACTTTATTGCCATCTGGTGACCAGCACAACAACGTTTCTCTTCCTACGTGGGAGAAGTCATGGGAAAACCCCTTGGAAAATGCCAGAACGGTTTTTGTACACAGCAAGCCTTAAGCTAAAAGTTATTCATGCATGTAGCATGCATGTGATTTATACAGTGTTTATATGATTTTATTCTGGCTATTTATTGTAACATTGCTCAGAAACGCCACTCCTGACAGCCGAGCTGGAGGGCATGTGCGGTCGCTCCTCCGTGGCCGTGGCAGCCGTGGTGGAGGGTCCGGCGCAGTGGAGATGGGGGACAGAGGTGTCACATCGACGGGCGGCCGCCCCAGAGCCCAGGCGCTGCCAGCAAAGCAGCAGGAAGGCATTTCTGGCCCAATCTTTTCCTGGTGTCCCCAGCCACACTCGTCATGGCTGCCAGACTCTGTCCTTGGCGTTCGAGTCCAGGAAAACGCTGCGTCTCTGGGGAGGGAAGACACCAGAGCACATGGAAGCGTCTCTGTGACCGTGGCCCCCAGCCCCACGTGGCGGCGCCCCCGGAACTCAGGGCAGAGTTCGAGCACCTACAGCCGGACCTGCTGCTGCTGTGGGAAGTTCCAGGCACCTCACAGCCCACGGATGCTGGGACCCTGATCATGCTGTTCAGCGGGCCACTCCTCACACACCCAGGGCCACTGTCCCCCACTGAGTGACATGGTTTCCCAGTGCTGGGGGTTTCCCAAGGCAGCCTGAGCTGTACCCACCCCACACAGACATGGGCACCAGCAGGATGCAGTTTATCCAGCTGGGTTTTTTTCCCCACACTTGAACATGTGTCTTTAAGCTTGTGGCCGCCCTGTAGTGAGGGCTGGTAGGCAGTGACACTGTGTAGGCATGGACGCACCAGAAGGCAGGGGCTGGCTTGCCGGTCGGTCTTCCTATGTCCTCCGCCACCTGTCTGAAACCACCTCGGTCTCAGAATTTAAGTCCACAGGCAAGAGAGTTACTGCGCCTTCACCTACCAACAGCGTGCCCACTTCGCTGATTTCGGGAGGGTGGAAAGAATACACACATGTGTATTACGTAGCATGACAGCTCTTCCCATTTTCACATTTTTCTCCCGTGTTTGCGTGGATCTCACCTTCCATCGTGAGGAGTTCACAGTGATAATAAATAAGACACTTGGAGCGAGCCCGTGTGCCGTATTTTTAGCACATGAGCAGTCCGGCATTCTGGGTTTGTTTTTCTTTCTTTATTAAGAGAAGCAGAGGAGGCTTGGTGTTTGTTGTGCCTTCGGGTCGCTCTTCAGCAGCCTGACTTCAGCACAGCACCACAGGGCGGCAGCGTGGACAGCGAGGTCTGCAGCCCCGGGGTCCGGACTCTGTGCCTTCTCCTCACGCAGGTCTCCCTCCAGCCGCGGCGTCTTCTGTGCGCAAACGTGGCTGGTCTTTGAACTTCCTCTGGAGACGCGCGGCAGACTGTAAACATGGCGTCCACACTCGGGTGGCTTGTGCCTGTTTCCTCCACGGGGCAGAGCGCCCTGGTTCTCAAAACAACCAAGGTTTTTTTTGTTTTGTTTAAAGCCTGATTCTCAGGCTAGGAGATGATTGACAGAGCACTAGCTTTTTTGGGAGTAGCCTTACAGAAAAGTGCCAGCAAGTGGCACAGTGTCCCCCTCTGCCCTTCACTGTGACTCCGTATTGCTCATGTCTTATGTAACCACAGGACAGCGATCCAAACCGGGACAGGGACATGGGCGCAGTACAGGTCACTGGGCAGCAGGCCCAGTGCGAGGGTCACCGGTGTCCTGCCGACGCCGTTCTACCTGGGGCTGACTCCGGAGTCTGACACGCAGACGAGCACTCCCCCCAACCCCTGCCCTGCGGTGGCTAACGTGTCCGCAGTCCTCGCTCGCCCTCTGTCTGCACGTTGGTTTGAAGACACGGGCCAGTCGTGATGCAGAACCTTGCCTGGCTGCCTGCTGCTCTCCAGACCACACGGGGACTAGGCTCGTGGGTGAAGGGGCCACAGGAGGGCAGTGCCCCCTGCGCTCCCCTCCCCCTACACTGTGTCCGAGGCTGTACTCGGCCAGTCTGGCTTATCCCTGGGGGTGCCCAGCTTGACCATGTGTTTGAGGGCGTTGGCAAAGCTTCTCCGTGTGAAGTCCCAGTTTTCCCCCAGCCTTAGCTCCAGACAGAGATGCATAAAAACTTGATTTCCCAAGCACTGTACACTCCTTACATGCTTCAGTGCCTCAGGTTCCCTGCTGAACATTGTTACAATGACACCTGCCCTCATCCCATCCACTGTGTGGGGGGTTCGTATGCCCCTCGGTGAAAGCCGCTGTGTAGCTGGAAGTGCTCCTTCCATTGCATTCTCAGCGAGAACGCAAATAGCATGGCTAAAAGTAGACTGCAAGCGTGTGTTCAGTTCACACCCGAGCTACGGGGACAGCTGTTCTGTGTGTGGCGGGCGAGGCCTGGCCCTCCGGGAACCGCCCGCGCGCGCCCCGCCCGGCGCCCAGCCAGCCCCACCGAAGCAGCACGCACAGCGCTCACACCTGTGCCAGTCACTGAACTAGCGAGGCGGGCGTCACTCACTGATAAGGCAACAGGGAGCTTCCAAACTGTCCCATGAGAAGTTCTTGCCGCTGGCTTGTGGGAGGGGACGCCCCTGCCCGTGAACTGTCCTGGGTCCTTGCACCGAGTTCAGTCCCTTCGGTCATGTCTGAGGATGTGTCCACACAACACAGAAAGAGCTCCTTGGCAGACGGGGTCGGCAGCTCCCTCCTCCTTTTCCTCTTGGGATGTCGCTGCTCTGGGCACAGAGACGATGGTCAGGGGAAGTCGGCCACTTCCAGGGTGAGGGGATCTGGGGAGGGAACCCGGAGTTCCTCCCGACTGGCCCTCCCACTTTCCTCCAAGACAGACCCGCAGAGCCGTGGCCCTGCCTCCTGGCATCATGGCAGGGGTTGGATCTCTGTAGGAAACCTTCGGCCGGTCCTGACACGCACTGAGTGCTCAAGGGGCAAAAAACCCCAGCCTATTGTTTGATCGCTTCTCTCTCTCAGACCTGAGACACAGGGGTGCAAAAGGCAGGAGAACAGAGGGCAGAGCTGGCTTCCACGGTCCCGTTTAACAGGCGCGAGCCTTCAAGCAGTTTCGCACACCGAGGAAGGGAGCAGAGGGTTGTGAGACGGCCTGCACGCGCCCTGCCATTGGCCTGTAGTCCCAGACGAGAGGTCAGTGATGCCGAGGGGCGCTTCTCAGGAAGACGGCTGCTTGCTCCGGCCTGCGGAGCAGTCAACGGGGGTCCCGAGTCTACCTGCAACGGATGAATAGGGGTGGGAGCAAGAGGCGCGAAGAACGGCAGCAAGACAAAGGATTCTGATCAAGCTGCAAACTTTTATTTAAATGGCGGGGGTTATATAGGGACGGGAAAAGGGAAGCTGCTCTGATAGGCTGCCCCGTGCGTGTTTACCTCCTGCCCTTGCTAGTGATTGGTCAGTCAGGTGCGTGA
>PVIA01012938.1:0-34906 GCA_004024845.1 Tonatia bakeri
TAATATAATGGCATTACTGGACTTAAGATGATATTTTATTTTGTATCATTTATTTGAAATTTGTGAGAATTAATTTAATAAATAATAGCTACTTGGTCTTTTCTGTTTTCTCTCCTTTTGGCTTAATTTTAAACCTTTGCCTCTTTTATTTTTCTTTTTCTTCCTGACTGGAGCATGGGTCTGTGGTTGGAGCTGCAGCAGCCACTCTGAGATATGGTAGGAACTTAAGGATGGGTACTTTGTGGACTGAATAACAGAATGGGGATGTGAAAAGGAAATGGGATAGTAATGCCACTGCATTTCCTGAGATGCCCAGTCTCTAGGTTGCAGGTTCTATGAAATAAACAAGTAAACTACTATATTATTAATTAAATTTATTTCTTAGAAGATGAATTCACACATATTATACCAATTATAAAATCGATCAATCATTTTTCCAATTACTGTTTTAAGCATTTTCCCTAATAAAACATAAGTATATGATTTAGCTTATGTTCACTCTTCATTTTTTTTTATTGAGAGAATCTAATTCCATGTGTAGAGTAGGAATTCCACATTAGTGCTGTTATTTGGGTGACTTCTTTAAATTTTAGTTTCCCTCAACAGAAATAGTAGTTTAATAAAATATATTTGATAGATTTATATAAAATATGTATATGTGATTTGAAAAGGAGTAAAAAGAACTATCACAATGCCTACAATATTGGGGGGGGGAGAAAACAAAGAAACTGAGCAATTATTGCCACTAGGTGCAGGGTGCTTTGGTCTCATCATCCAATTTAATGTTGTGTACATTTCCTAAGTCTATATTAAAGGTAATGATGTTATTCTGCACTAACTAATGAAGAAAGCAGGTTCAAAAAGGACGAGTGAATTTATCAATACCATGCATCAAGTATGGGGCCAGAAGAATAGATTTGAACCAAACACTGAATCCAAAATTTGTATGCATTCCTTGGTGTCACTGAATGCAACCAATGCAAATTACTATATATTATATAGTATATAATTCTTAATTTTAATTTAACCAAATAACTGGTTTGTACTTCTGTTTAATACTATTTACATTTAATATTTATCTGTGTTTTATTAAAAATATATCCTTAATTAATATTTGACAAAGAGGTGAGAAGGATAAAATGGAGCAAAAATAACCTCTTCAACAAATGGTGCTGGAGAGCTGGACAGCTACATGCAAAAAAAAAAAAAATGAAACCTGGTCACCAACTTGCACAATACACAAAAATAAACTCAAAGTGGATAATAGACAAATATAAGTCATGACAACATAAAAGTCCTTCAGGAGAACATAGGCAGGGAAATCTCAGATATTCCATGCAGCAATATTTTCACTGATATGTCCCCTAGAATAAGGGACATAAAGGAAAGAATAAACAAATGGGATCTCATCAAAATAAAAAGCTTCTGCATGGCTAAAGAAAACAGCATTAAAGTGAAAAAAGAGTCAACCATATGGGAAAACCTATTTGCCAATGATACCTCAGACAAGGGTTTGATCTCCAAAATAAATAAAGAACTCACACGACTCCACTCTGAGAAGACAAGCAACCCAATTAAAAATGGGCAAAGGACTTGAACAAGCAGTTCTCCAAGGATGACATACAGAGGATCCAGAGACATATGAAAAGATGCTCAGCATCACTAGCCATCAGAGAGATGCAAATTAAAACCACAATGAGATACCACCTCACACTGGTGAAAATGGCCATCATAAATAAAGCAATAAACAACAAGTTTTGGAGAGGTTGTGGAGAAAAGGGAACCCTAGTGCACTGTTGGTGGGATTGCATAATGGTGCACCACTGTGGAAAACAGTATGGAATTTCCTCAGAAAACTGAAAATGGAACTGCCTTTTGAGCTGGCAATTCCACTGCTAGGATTACATCCTAAGAACCCTGAAACACCAATCCAAGAGAACCTATGAGCTCCAATGTTCATAGCAGTACAATTTATAACAGCCAAGTGCCAGAATCAACCTAAGTGCCCATCAGTAAATGAATGGATCAAAAAAGTATGGTACATTTACATAATGAAATTCTACTCAACAGAAAGAAAGAAGAAGCTCCTACCCTTTGTGACAGCATGGAGGAAACTGGAGAGCATTATGCTAAGTGAAATAAGCCAGGCAGTGAAAGACAAATACCATATGATCTCACCTTTAACTGGAACCTAATCAACAAAATGAACAAGCAAACAAAATATAACCAAAGACATTGAAATTAAGAACAAACTGACAATAACCAGAGGGAAGAGGAGAGGGGATAATGGGGAAAACAGGTGAAGGGTTTTCAGGAACAACTATAAAGGACACATGAACAAAAACAAGGGGAGGGTAGAAACAGGGGATGGTTGGAGTGGTAAGGAGGGATGGAGGAAAAGGCAGAAAACTGTACTTGAACAACAATAAAAATCAAAAGTAGTTGATAAAAAAAAGTACAGGACGAAAAACAATTTTTCCTTAAAATTTGAATAAATTCCTGGAGTTAGAAGATTATTTTTCACCTAAAAGAAGATTTCAGAGTTTCCTTAAATTACAATTTTTCTCTAATTGCCTTTTATTCTCAAAATCTATGAAAATCTGCTTTTTCATAATTACAATCATGAAAGTATAATGTGAATCCAAAAATATTGTTATTTTGACTATTCTGTGTATATAAATTCACTTGACATAAGCAAAATTAGAATGAGAAATTCATCTCCATTTGTTATGTTGGGAACCACTATGGCTAATCCTATTGTCTGTGTAGCCAGACAATTGGCATCTCAAAAATTGCTCAGCTACTTCTATGAAAGTCAGCGGAAGTTATACTGTGTATCTCGACTCACCATTTTGGCAGTTTGGAAGGAGGAGATAAGGTATCATAAACAACCTACCAGAAACTATATACTCCCCCAAAAAAGACATAATAGGATTGCAACTTATTGTGTTTCTTTTCTTATCAGTTTTCTGCATACATTTGATTTAGAACCTTATAAAAGAGCTCGAAGATTATTTACAGTTTTCTTTACTAGAAATGAACACATTTTGAGCCCAGGCAGGTTAAAATATGAAATATGTTAAAATGGTTTGCTATTCAATCCAGGACTTTAAAAAAGTGCACTGTAGCAGAACATTGTAACTTAAAAAGATGGCTATTTTCAGGGAGATAAAAGCTGACATTCATAATAAAATATTTACATTAATGGATGTTAATGTATGATTTTAATACATCTCAAGTTATGAGAAATACACGGTTTCTGGCACAAATAATGCCCCTTTTTAATACAAAATCATTTATTACAAAATCATAAGCACATGTTCTATAACATAACAATATCACACTCTAGCACACCACATGACATTTTAGGTGAAATGTTCAAATTAAAGCTATAAATTATCACAACCATGTCATTACCTTACCCTCCACACTCAAGCAGGTGTTACTTCTGCCAGACCCTGTATATCAAGTTTGTGCATTCTTTTCAGAAACAATTAAGTTTGTGGTTATAATGAGCATACAGGAAACAATTTTGCAAAATGTGCTATTTTAACTGCTGAATTTTAGCATTCATTGTATTTTTTAAGAAGTAAGAAAATTTTAATTTTTGAATATATGTGAAAAAAGAAATATTATAATAATTCTCATATAGATAGTTGCATTCTGAAATATTTAAAATCATTAGACCATTTTCTATAGCCTGTAATTTCTGGTTTTTCTTAGAAATGTTTCTAAGCTGTCCCCCCAAAAGCAATCTGTTTTATTCACATTCATTCTAAATAAATCTGCCACTCTCATTAGTAACTGCAATTTACCTTTCTGTAAAGTGAATTATAATAAAAATACCAAAGAGTATACCAAAGAGAACAAATAAACCAATTATTTCATCATAAAATCATCAATTATTAGGTAATTACATAAATTATGTGGTCCAATGTTTCTTGTATAATAAACCTTTTATAAAAATATATAGTATTATTTCAGAGGCCAGATATGTAAAGTATTATGAAATTTATGTATGCACATACATTCATTTAAAAACATCAGATTGAAAGTACCTAGGAGAAGAAGTTTTTCAACAGTGTCTTTAACAGGGGGCTGTGGGGAGGACTGAATGTGGGTGGGGGCAGGGCAGGGGAGAGCAATGGGGGAAAATGGGGACAACTATAACTGAACAACAATAAAAATTTTAAAAAAATAAAAAATAAATTATATATGTTTTAAAAAGAAACTAATAGGAGATTAACTCATTTGTCTAAATGAAAACTAGGATTAAAATGAATTTAGTTCAAATATCTCTTCTTGAAAATGAAATAAGTAAAAAAATGAAGAATGATGAATTGTTCATAGCTATACTATATTAGACAAAACAAAAATAATAGTGAAAAAAGGAGTATTTTACTACATAACAGCAATATGCTGCTTCATTCAGAGTATGACTGTCTCATGTTCCAGCTACTACAACCCCACACAACTGAATAAAGAGGCATCCATTTAATCATTATCGAAGTGAGAATCCTCAGTTCACATCAGTCACACTTCCACAGAGATAAGAGACTCCCCAAAGAAACTTAGAATGATGTCCTCAGTTTTTCCTTAGTCCTTTGGTTCCATATTAATTGGAAATGCGGGAGAGACCAGTTGTCCCAAGTCTTGATCTACAGTGTTGAGAAATAAAAAAACAAAATGGGAGAATATCAGGACTTTCTATAAACCCATGCCCTGTAATGTACTACCATTTTAATGCTAGTGATAAAGTAATCAAAATATCAATCCGTGTACACAGAAAAAGACCCATGCACACATTTACAAGGTGGGGCAAAAGTAGGTTTACAATTGTGAGTACAAAAAACACAGAGTTTATTTTTGTATTATTATTTATGATTGGATTATTTTCCATAAGAACAACTGTAAATCTGCTTTGCCCCATCTTGCATGTGTTACAAAAAGGAAAGCCCTAAAAACTGTGAAAGAATAGACATTGTAATAAATCATAGTGTGAGTGCATTAACACATGAAAATGGATCCTTGTCTTAGCTGATAAATTGGATCACTTCCACATAAATCAATTACCTCATTGTAAAAGGTAAAACCATAGAGTATTAAAGATATATCATAAGATACTCTCTTATGAAATCATGATAGTGAAAGAGGACTTTAATACAAATCTTAAAGTCATATTAACCTTTTAAATTTTATTTTTATTTTTTATTTTAAAGAGGGGGAAGGGAGTGAGAAAGAGAGGAAGAGAAACATTGATGTGAGAGGGAAACATCAATTAGGTTTCAGTTCATACATGCCCTGGCTGGAATTGAAACACCAACATTTTGGTTTGTGGGATGACACCCAGCAAACTGAGCCACAATGGACAGGGTGGAATACTAATCTTTAATACTAATAAATAGGATATTAAATTTAAGAGTTCAGATAATCACAAGATACCAAAAAGATAATAGAAATGAGACAGTGTTGTGAAAAAGACAAAATGTGGAAGTGAAAAAGCCACAGTGTTTAAGATGGTAATTTCAACACATATATTCCAACGCATATAACTAACATGTGATAAGCATTCAAACTATAAACAGAACTGTATATGAATCAATTTAAAAAATTAATTCTATTAATGATGGCCTTTCTGACAGGTGTGAGGTAGGATCTCATTGTGGTTTAAATTTGCATCTCTGATGGCTTGTAATGTTGAGCATCTTTTCATATATCTGTGGACCCTCTGTATCCTCCTTGGAGAAATGTCTAATATGATCCCTTGTCTATTTTTTAATTGGACTGTTTGTCTTCCTGGTGTTGAGTTGTATGAGTTCTTTATGTATTTTGGAGAGCAAACCTTTGTCCAATGTATCATTGGCAAATATGTTTTCTAATATGATTGGTTCCCTTTTCATTTTGATGATGGTTTCTTTAGCCATGCAGATTTTTGGTTTGATGTAGCACTATTTGTTTATTTTTTTCTTTATTTCTCTTGACCTAGGAGATATATTAGCAAAAATATTGCCATGTGGGATAAGTGACATTTTCTTGCCCATGTTTTCCTCTAGGACTTTTATGGGGTCATGACTTACACTTAAGACTTTTATCCATTTTGAGTTTATTTTGGTGTATCATGTAAGTTAGTGGTCTAGTTTCAGTTTTATTCATGTACCATTCCAGATCTCCCAACACCATTATAAAAGAGGTATCTTTACTCCATTGTAGGCTCATGCCCTTTTTGTCAAATATTAATTGACCATAGTGACTTGGGTTTATTTCTTGGCTCTCTATTCTGTTCCATTTATCTATGTGTCTATTTTTATGCCAGAACCAGACTGTTTGATTACAGTGGCCTTGCAATATAGTTTGATATTGGGTATTGTGATCATTCCTACTTTGTTCTTCTTTCTTAAGATTTCTGGTATGATTTAAGGTCATTTTTGGTTTCATATAAATTTTTGAATTATTTGTTCTAGATCTGTGAAATATGCCATTGGTATTTTAATAAGAGTTGCATTGAATCTATAGATTGCTTGTGTAGTATGGACATTTGAGTGATGTTAATTCTTCTAATCCATGAACATGTTATATGTCTCCATTTATTTGTATCTTCCTTAATTTCTTTCTTCAGTGTTGTACAATTTTCCCAGTATAGGTCTTTTACCTCCTTGGTTAAATTTATTCCTAGGTACTTTATTTTTCTTGTTTCTGTAGTAAATGGGATTTTTTCCTAATTTCTCTTTCTGATATTTCATTTTTGGTGTACAAAACAGACATTGATTTCTGAATATTAACTTTGTATTCTGCTATTTTTTCCAGATTCTTATTAGGTTGAGTAGTTTTTTGGTGGAGTCTGTAGGATTTTCTATATACACTATCATGTTGTGTGCAAATAATGACAGTTTTACTTCCTTCTTTCCAATCTGGATGCCTTTTCTTTCCTTCTCTTGTCTTATCACTGTGACTAGCCAATGCTATGTTGAATAAGAGTGGTGAAAAAGGACACCCTTGTCTTGTTCCTGATCTTAAGGGGAACGTTTTTAGTTTTTCCCCATTGGGTATAATGTTGGTTCTAGATTTCTTATACATGACTTTTGTTATGCTGAGGTATGCTCTGCCTATTCCCACTTTTCTGAGTGTGTTTATCACGAACCAGTACTGTTCCTAGGAATAAAGTACTCAGGAATAAATTTAACCAAGGAGGTAAAAGACCTATACTGGGAAAATTGTACAACATATATCCTTATCAAATGCTTTTCCAGGATATATTGATATGACCATGTGATTTTTGTCCTTCATTTCATTTATGTGCTGTATTATATTTACTGATTTCCAAACATTGTACCATCCTTACATCACTTGGATGAATCCCACTTGATCATAGTGTATGATCTTTTTAATATATTTCTGAATGCAGATTTGCAATATTTTTTTTAAGGATTTAACATCTATGTTCATCAGAGATACTGGCCTATAGTTTTCTTTCTTTGTTTTGTCATCAAAAAAATGGACAAATCCTAGATGTAGAAGACAGCTATGAAAAATAACACACACACAAAAAGCTGAGGAAAAAACAGACCCCGAAAAATAAAACATAATGTAAAATTCAGATATAATCTAAGCTAAACTATGTTGTTTATGATGTGTCCATAAACACAATTGGTGAAATTATCATTGAGAGCAAAAAAAATGATTATTATGTAAGACAGAAAAAGGATTATTTCTATTAAACTATTAAAATTTTATTTCATTCTATCTGTCTTCTTTACATTTTTTCTTTTCCAGTTCTCTCCTCATATTTACTACAGCTTCCCTCAATAAAGCATCCCAATTATAATTAAAGCATATATGTCATCAGCCCACTGCCACTTCCTTTTTAGCAAAAAGAGTTTGTTGGATGAAAGTTGTATTGAAAGGCCCTGATACTCCGAGTAAGGTCTCTTACTTGTGTGAGTCTAATTTGATTTACTACTTTCTCTGTCAAATAAATGAAACTACTTTGGTGCTTTCTGTTTACAGGACAAAGTCAAAAGCATTTTCCAGATAAAAGTTGCACACCATGAACCAGAGGCTAAATTTGTTTCCTCTAGAAAAAAGCCGATCTGGAAGAGTAGCAGTGTAAGGAGCCATCAACCTAATATGTTTACAATGGTTCACTATTAATTCTATTATTATCCAAATTGGAGAGTTCATTGTAGGTGTGACAAGAATCACTTTTGTGGATCTTTAAAGTTTTGTATGCTATCAGTAATTTTTGAGATTATCCCAGTTTTACATTAATAAATTGAGTTGTGTATTTTGAACAGGATAAATTGCACCAGGTCATTCATTTTCCTCTTTATTTTTATAGTAGATTTTAGCTGATAGATTATGGAACTAATGTGGAGATTGTGTCAATTATAGGTACAACTACAGACCAAGTATCGGAAGAATTAACTCAGATTGATGTAGATATAAATCTGCCATTTATATCTTAAAGCAGCATCTTGTTTTTCCATTTCTAGGACAGTTTATTTTATTATATTATTGAGTATTTCTCTCTTCTAAACTTTCTTCTTTTCATGATGGAAAATTAATTAAACACCTTCTGGAATTTCTGTATGACATGCATGGCATCCCTCGTCTCTCATTCTTGTCCTCACTTTGTTGTTTTATGACTCATTCTATCAAAAATACAATCCTCTGTAAATTCCAGTAAGTAATTTACTTTTCACATTTTACTTATAAGGGTAGTTTTAAGGCCATAAATGTTCATGTTGTTATTCACCCTTTTTAACTTAAAAATCAATAATTGTTTTAATTTTATAAAATTGCTAGTTACCTTTTTAAGTTCAATGTCGAGTTTACTACCTCTCTGCATGCTTATAATACTCATTAAATTTTTACTTTGCTGGCCTTATTCACTATCCCATTGGAATTTATTTTTCTACTGACTTTAATATCTCTTTATTGACATACTGGCTTATATTAAATGTTAATATTTATATTTTTGCTACTCTTTGTATTTTGTAGTTCTGTAGCAGGGTGCAGTCAAGCCCCCCCCCCACACACACACACGCACACACAGAGGGTTTTGTAACAGGGTCCAGACCTCAGGGTGTCCAGGAAATATAAAAATGTAGGACATCCTCACCCCCATGAGTCTGGACTGGGGGATGGACACATGGAGCAGGGACAATGAGAGTTATTTTGCATATCAACAGTTGGCCAGCTTTGTACCTAATATGTAAAAATGGTTATTTTACATATCTATAATAGCTGGCTAGTTTCATAGACATGTTAAGTAGCTGTGGCCCTGCTTTGAGCCAGGGAGATGGGAATGACTTCAACCTATGGCTAAATGGGAGGCAGCCACCCCTGGTTACAGTGCCTGTGTGAGAGCTTGGAGATGGTTTACTCCATGCCAGGGGGCCATGCCTACCTGGACTTACTATGGCAGCCCAGAGAGGATGGAAAAATACGAGAGTGCTGGCAGGTGTAGCCGATTGTGGGAGGAGTTGGAAATGCAGTTGCAGAAGAAGACTCACCCCAGGATTTAAGCCCATGTGCAGCAGGCATGAGGGGCTAACCAATTGGTTTTGGGGGCAGAGAGAGGGCTCCCTTTACTATGTGGCTTAGGAAGCAGGAGAGCAAGTGTAGCTACCATGCAGAGCTTTCTTTTAGCAGTTTGAAAGAATGCAGGAGAAACCTTGCAGGGAAGGAAAGTGTTGAAAGCTTTCTTGCTGGTGGGCCATGACAAGGTGACATGTGGTTTGGGATTAAGAACTGGAGATTGAGGCTACTACACGGCCAATGGTGCTGGGAACCGTGGGAAGCCTGCCAACCAAACACAGATTATTGGGAAGAACCGGGAGCTAGCAGAGCCACAGACTTCTATTTCTTCCTGAGATACGAACCCCTGACTGACCTGACTGGGCAAAAGGAGGGAAGGGAGGATTGTGTATGTCTGTGGGCATTTTAAGGGAATTTGGGATTTTAACTAAGACATTAAATCATTACTCTAAGTCTGTACAACTTTTGAATAAATCATGCCTTTCCTTTTCACCAAACTCTGGCATTGAGAGCCATAATTCCAATTCCCTGGTAGTGGGCAAAGTGAATCTAGTACAGAGGGAACCCAGGGGAGAGGGGCCCATTCAGTAATAGTATCTTGGTCCCCACAAAGGGGCTGTTGTGTAACAATTCTTGTTTGCCTGTCAAAAGGTAGAGGTTATGTTTTGGTTACTCCTGAGTCAGACTATACTGACATGGAGAAATGCAGTAAGAGCAGACCCTTGCTGGGCAGCACATGCTTGCTTCTTGTTTTATGAGTGTCATAGCTGCTCAACAATTTTGAGGGTTAACAGTACAGAGAGTATTCTCTTCACTCTGCAAATCTGAGTCATTGTTTTTTTTTGGAAGCAAATGTTCCTGCTGTTCAATCAGAAGAACAGAGAAGATAAAGATGCCTTGGCTTTGCAAACAAGTTTAATTAATGAATCCCTTAGATGTTTGCTCCTGGGCAACATTGTATTTTGTGTCTCTATCAAATCTTTTTCTGGAGCTATCATAGCACCAGGATCAAACTTCTCAGAATGAGTCTTTCTTGGGTTATCTTCTGAACTTATATTTATAAATTTGCTTTCCAGTGAATCTGATCTTATCAGGTTCCTATACTTCCTAGGGAATCTTCGTAACTTCATTTCTATTGATTGTAGCCACCTGCAGAATGCACTGGTTGTGAAATGATGTATATATATACACACACATATACACCTACACACACACACACACACATATATTAGTATGCACATGCACATATATGGTGTACTGAAAAATTAATTGACCTTGGTCTTCAGCCTCTGGAATGTAATTTCTAATCTCTTAAAATATCATGTCTGATTGAAGTATCTTTGCTTGCAATGTGATTTAGGATGGGTGCTGGACACACCACATAGTAACTGTGACTTAGCATGAGGCTCTGGGTCACAGAGTATCTACCATTGGACACTCTTGAAGAACTAGAGGTTTCAATTAGACACATGGGAAATCAGAAGACTTCCTAATGGTAGAGCCTACATGATGGAGCCACAGTAAGCCTCTGATTGCTGGGCCCTGGGTGAACTTCCTCCATTGGCAATAATTCATGCATATTGTCACACAATGATGCAGGATCACTGGTTTCAAAACATAATGTGGGTGTTGTAAGAAGTGTTACAACTAATGCGAAAAGAAGAACTAATGTGATTTGCTGAGAGAGTGGGTATAATAGCAACGTCAATTATAGCACAGTGTTTTTCATAGAACAACTGAAAGAATGCAGGTGCCATTTACATAGCTGGAGGGTTAGGGGAAAGAAATCTAATTTGTTTTTTGTTATAATATATGTGAATGCCTATTAGAATTGCTAGGGAGGCTGTTGAGAAGGCAGTTGAATATATCAGTTCAGACTTTAAGCCAAAGTTACTTCCATTGATTTTTAAGTTTTCATGAAAAACAGGCCTTTGAGCTATCAGAATAAAAGAGTTCTCTAAGTGGTAAAAAAGATTAGAAATAGTTTAAAGACTAGATCATAGTAACCAGCAAAGGAACCTGATAAGTGGCAAATGAGAATTAAGGCAATATCCAGTAAAGGGTGGTATTCAGAAAGCCACTGATGTTAGTGCTACAAGGAAAAAAAAATAAGCATGATCAATGGTTTTAATGATGCTGATATATCAGATAAGATAAAGTCCAAGAGGCCTGGCCTGGTGGCTCAGTTATAGTTAACTTTAGGTTTTACTATATTTTAATCATTTCCTGTTTAAGAGGTTATGGTGTTTCAGTAATTTAATAGACATTTCTTCTATATTTAGTGATAATTAAAGTGTTATGATATCTCTATTGTTCGTTTGTATATTTTCATTTGCTACTTTCTAATACAAGAATTTCATGACACAAACTCTGTATTTGAAACTTTTCTTGAATAATCACCTATCTATAACAAGAGATGACTGAGGTACAAATATTACATTCTATATCATAGTGTTTTGGTTGTGTCCCTAGCAATTATATACATGGAAATAAATAACTTCTGAACTTTGCAAAAAAAAAAAAAAAGGATATTTTGCCCTCATACAGATAGCAAAATTTATAATAGTAATAACAAAATTATTATGGGACAAGAATGGAACTTTAAAAAGAAAGAGTGATATGTTCAAGGTCTATCTGTGTTTTCACAAATGGCAGTATTTCATCTTTTCTTATGACTGAGTAGTATTCCACTGTATACATAAAAGTACCACACCTCTTTGTTTAAATCATCTTTTGAAGGACATTTTGGCTGTTTTCACGTTAAGCAAAATACATCAGGCAGAAAAAGTTAAGAACCATATGATTTCACACATATGTGGGATATAAAACTAAAGAAACAATTGAACAAAGGAGATGAATAAAGACATAAAACCTCATAGACACATACAACAGAATGGTGGTCACCAGAAGGAAGGGGATGGGTGGTAGTAAAGGTTAAAGGGAGTCAAATACATGGTGACAGAAGATGATTTGTCTTTACGTGGTGGGCACACAGTACAATGTGAATATTATGTATCATGAAAATGTACACTCGAAACCTATATGTTCTTATTACCCAATGTCACTCCAACACACTTCATAAAATAAAGAATGAGATATGAATTTCTTTAACTTGTTTGGGTAAACTCATGGCTATAAACATGGTTAGAAAATTCTTCATTATCAAGGTTAAGGGAAGTTTGTACCACGGTTTCTTTTGTTGTTTTTTTAATCTTATGTTTTTAACATAAAGCTTTAAGATTAATGTATCTGATTATCACCTAGGCACTAATATTTTGAGTAAGTTAATTGCTCATGGATGACCTTTGACAACATTATCCAAGATGATTTATAAAAACACAGATCCTGAAACCTCCCAAGATTCTTGCTAGTTCCAATCTGCATTTTAACAAGCTCCCCAGGTGATGCTTCTACTCACAAAAGTTAGAATATAAATGGTAAAAACATTCTCTGACATATTTGCAAACTTAATTATATTAGAGACTGAGAATATGGCAAACAATCTTTTATTTCTCTGAGCAATGCTGTCAACATGAACACGGATATTCATTGAGATGGAGAGTTAAAAATAAAAGTCTCAGTAAACCACATATACATCATACGTTAGTAACTCTCCATTAACATGAAACAAACATGCCAGATGGTAAATGCCCTACTTACAAAATGCAGAGAATTGACTGATCCCCAAGCAGAGATCCCTGGAAAGTAATTTGTGTCACTCAAGGCAACAAAACATATTGATAAATTGTGCACAGTGTTCATGAAAATGATTGGATTCCAACTGAGGCACTGGAACATGTGGCATTGTGAAGCAAACAGCATGCTGATTAAATAAAATGTGTCTTGCTGAAGTCCTGAACCAGAGAGCCAAAATAAAAGTAGTGGTATCTTGACTTTCTAAGATTAGTAAGTATGAAACTTAACTTTTGGATATTTATCATGATTATAAACATTATCATATAATATAATATATATTGTTTATATATATACAAATTTATATTTTATATTTATATTATACAAATTTAGCTACTATAAATGATAACAGTGAGTGAGGAAACATTTGTGCTCAAAATGCCCTTATACATTTTGATATTTCTTGGCAAGAATTTAACTTTTCTTACAAACTTTATTAGGTCTTCAGGTGGCTCAGGTATCACTATTTAAATCATTTTAATTCTGAATGATGAAGGTGCATTGTCTTTTAAAAAATAATTCCAAATTGTAGGTGTGTATGTTTTTAATGATATGCAACATCTTACCAGTAAAATGTGATATTAAACCAGAAATAATATTTATTAAGATTGCCTAGACATTTGCATGGATTTTCTCTCACTTCTCATATACTTGTGAACCAACTGACTTAGGAGTGAATCTTCAAATAAGGTTATAAAACACTGAGCAGGAAAAGGCTTAAATAATTCAAACACACATTTGTCTGAGTGATTCCAAACCCAAAACTTTATATTTTACACTAAAATGTTATATATTGTAATAAAATTCCTTCTGTATTCAATTTATACAATACAGACAGCTACATGCTATGTTCTGGCTTTAAACTTAATACTATTTTGGTAGAAATTTGGTAGATGCAGTGGCATTCTCATGCTACCATCCACAGGTAATCAATTATGAATGTTGGTGTGTGTATGTGCATGTGTGGAGATATTTTTCTATGTTTACCTATGTATCCATCTATATACATATGTCTCTATTGTGAATCTGTTTCTGTCTGTCTCTCTATTTACCTCATCCTTGATGTGTGGTTACATTTCTCTTTTGTTTTGTTTTTGTTTTTAAGCATCTTTCTTTCTTTTGGAAATAATCCTTGTTTTTTTGAGACCCTGCACGTTCTTCATCTAAAGATGTTTTCGTGAGAGTTCTAAGTTCTTGTCTGGTTGATTGGTTTGGGTCTTGTCTGGTTGATTGATTAGGTGGCTAGGCAACTGAACCTTTCCAACAATCCTTCAGATTGAATTAAGAAGGAAAGTTCTTTATGCTGTTATAGTAGAAATTATAAAATATAACACTGAGGACCTGTCAATGAATATTAGTCATATCACTTGGAGAAAGGCAAGATGTAATCAAAGAATAGAGAAATCAGGTAAAATAGGATTTGACTGATATTAAAATAAACAATATTTAAAAATTTTTGCATCTCACTCTGGACTTAATGTTATAAAATTAATATTTAGATGTCATAACTAATTTAAAACTTTTGATATGGGGAATAATGCAAATTAATAAAAATAATAAATACATATTACTTTAAGATTATAATAAATTCCTCTAAGTATGACTAAAAAATCAGCAATTGCCAGAGTCTACCTACAAAAATCAGACATTTCAAATATCTCATTTTGTAGAGAGGGAGAAAGAAAGAAAACAGCTTTCCTTAACACACTATTCCTGCTGATGGCAGAGATTTTCCTACACCATATATCAGAAGTGACAGAAAAACAGAGCACACCTGTTCCCAGAGAGGATCGTTACTCTTTACCTTAAAACCTTTAAAATGGTTTTACTGATCAGACTCTACTCAGTGGCATGTAACAAGGAAAAAAAATAACAATAAAATCTCTGCTTTTATTATTGTTTTGTACAATAAAATTCCCTTTCCTCTCATTTCATTATATCCTAGGTGAATTACATACCTTTCTGGACCCTTTTACCTCATAAGAGTTATGTTTGGTTGTTTTATTTTTAATTTTGTATTTATTAATTGTTACTAATTACATTAATGCCATTCAGTTTTACAAGAGTAAATACATGTATTAGTTTATTAGCTGTCCTTCCAGACCGATTGTACAATGAGCATTCATTTTGCCCATTTTTTCACACTAGTATGCTATACACTTATTTTTATTTGATTGTATTTTTGGAAAAACAACTTTTAGAGTAAATTAAAAACTACTTTATTCTTTTAAAGGATGCAAATTATTTTACTAATGAACAAACCATGTACTCTCACTAACCTTCTATTATTGGACATTTAAGTTTTTAAAAATATTTTACTATTAAAATAGTGTTGTAAGATACAGTGATTAACTCTGCATATGTAATTATATATTTATTTCAATAAATGAGTAGAATAATTTTTTAGAAGGAGGAATTTTAGAATGTATATTTTTGACAGATATTGCAAAGTTACCTTTCATAGAGATTGCAGACATTTATAATGCAATCAGAAATTACTGAACTATGGTTTCTTTATACACTCATAAACCTAATATTTTATACAACTTCTGGACCTCTGTTAGTATCATAGGTAAAACTGGTGTGTCTATACAATTTTAAATCTGTTTTGCTTATCAGGAAATATTTTTATTTTGTATGATTATAGATTACTGTTAATTATTTTTTTTGAAATTGACAATTCATATTCTTTACTTGATTATTTATTTTGGTATTTCACTGTCCAGTGGGAATTCAATATTAAGAAAATAAGCACTATTTCTTGATATTAAGTTTAATATTTAGAAATAACTTTTCTTTGGATTTTGATTTTAATTATATAATTTTATGCAAAAAACTTTTAATATGTATTTTTATTTATCAATAATTTGTTATATTACTTCAGAGGTTTTGTGTTCTACTTAAAAAAAAAACTTTAATGCTGAAGTTGTGAAGGAATTATTCCATGGTTTCTTTTAGTATATTTATGATTTACTTTTTCAAAATTTATACATGTGGATATGTGGAATTTAACTTTTTTGTGAGTTAGAGGTAAATATTTTATTTTAAAAATCTTCTAGACTGTTGCTTTAAAAATTAAAAATGTCCTTATATATTTGAAATATTAATATTTAAATATATCAATATTATTTTATTTCTAGACTTTAAATTATTGTCATATATATATATATACACACACACACATAGTCACATGCCAGTACTACACTGTTTAATATAGTGATGCTTTGCAGTATATTTTAATATAATATAAGAGAATAAATCATTGAACTTTTTCAGAAATTCTCTTTGTACTTTTTTATATCTATATGAACTATAGATTCTTCTTCTTAGTTTCAAAACATTCTATTTACAATTTTGCTTAGATCATCTTAAAACTATACTTAAGCTTAGGTAATTTGCCTATTTGCTAAGTGTAACTTCCTATTTAAATAAGTTTTGCTTTTCCATTTGTGTAAGTTTTCTTCAGAACTTTTAAAAACATTCATTAACAATTATTCCAATATAGACTTTTTTCATTACTTTTAATTATTTTTGCCCTAAGTAATATTTTTATTCATATTATAAAATTCTTTCATTTTGCCTCCTCAAGTTAGTTGTTTAAATATATAAACTTCATTTCTGCATGTTAATTAGGTATCCTACAAAATCTTAATTAAGTTCCTGATCCTTTGATGTTTTCTAGGTAGAAAATTATATGTGATTCTTTTAATTCATCCTTTCAAAACTTACAATACCTTATACATTCTTTGACAGTTCCTATATTTATCCTTTTTTTATGCTTCTTAGCACATTTACCATGCATTTTATCTTGCTCACTGCTGTCGTGCTTATTCACCAGACCTCAGGACTGCCATTTCTCCTTGGGTCCTTGATTTTGCACATTATTGATAATAGATTGTTGCTAATAAATTCACATAGCCTATCCCCAATACACATAAATATGTAACAGTTCTTGAAATTTGTTTTTGTCTCCAGAAATGTATAAAAGCACCAACAAGTTATTAAGAATGATTGTTTTGGCCTTCTGAAATTAGAATGTTATATAATATAATTTATTCTATGTATTAGTTTTATATCTCTGCAGTAATCATTTACAACAAACACAATGATATAAAATGCACAAATGTATTATCTTACAGTTTTGTTGCCAGAAATTTAACATGGGTCTCACTGGGCTAAAATTTGTATGTCAGCAAGGTTGCGTTCCTTTATGGAAATTTAAGGGAAAAACCCATTTTCTTGTCATTTTCAGTTCCTAAGAAAAGCCTGGTCCTTGCACTTAATGCCCTACATTTTAGAATCAGATTCAGTGATGAATCCTCATGCTGATCTCTCTGTCTCTTTCTCTCTCTCTTTGCCTTTCTCTAACTCACCTGGGACAGGTTTCTATTTTTCAGAGATTGATATGATTAGATGGAGCGCCAGTGAGTAATCCAGGATGACTTGTCCATCTCAATGTCCTTAATCTCAGTAACATCTGCAAAATACATTTTGCCATGTAAAAGTGACATATTCATAGTTTCTGGGACTAGGGTGTCAAAATTCCTGTTGGTATAGAGGGATAGGGAGGTTGGGAATCATTCATCTGGGCCCCTTTGTCACTGAACATCTGGAGCACAGTTGTGTGGTTCATTGATTCACATGCTGTTCCTTAACATTCTCAAGATGAGAGCAAATAGTACAAGATTTCTCTAAGTATATATTTAACAATAGAACAAGGAAACTATTACATAAAATAGATTTTATCCTTTTACTATGGCACATATATTTTCACAGTGTCATGGAAGACCAGGTTTGATGTTCTAATTTTTGGTTACCTCTGAATTTCAAAGTGCAATGTGAAGCCTCAGAGGGAGCTAGGTAGCTGATCACTTGCCTCCAGCTTTGACTTGCTTTTTTTTCTCCTTCCTAACTACTTCCCAAAGTTTAAGTGTGCACAGAAGGATAGCCCAGCTCACACATCCAATGTTTGGCTACTCCCCCTTCCAAAGAACCACCACTGTGTCAGTCCTCAGAGCAGTATATCTCAACAGGGATGGTTTTGCCACCACAGGAGACATTTAGTAATATCCGGAGATTTTTTTGGTGGTTACAGTTCCTAGGGAGGGAAATACTACTGGCATCTAGTGGGTAAACATTATGGATGCTGCTAAATATTCAATGCACAGGAAAGTCTCCCATAACAATACATTATCTGGCCCAAATGTCACTGATGCTGCAATTTATAAACCCTCAGATATAAACCATCAGATATAGAGGTTCTAACCCAGGTGGAGTAGTCCAATATTTGGTTCAGGCACCAAGGAAAAAATCTCAAAAAGGCTTTGGAAGTGGGTTCAAAAGTTTTTGACTGGGTATACTGGCTTCTCAGTTATCTAGAATGCATTCATGTTGAAGGCAGGGTGCACATGCGCCACGACCTGGGTGAGTGTTTCCCTTTGCCCCGCAGATTCCCTCCTTTAGGGTCTGTATGAAGGCTAGATCATGTCCTCTACAACTATGTGCCTAGGGAAGAGAATTCTATCGTCCAGATTTAAGGGTGGTACTAACCACTTAAAATCCTAAACATACTCTTGAAACTAGAATACTTACTGTTCAGGGCACAGAGAAATGCTTTGCCCAATCACTTGCCTTATGTCTTTGTAGGAAAGACTACTTGATTTCACAGCAGTGAATGTGTAGGCTGCGAGATAAATATTTCTTTAGAAGTTAGGGATCGGCAGAAGCACTTAGGTAAGAGAAAAGACAAATTAATTATTTTGCCAAGTTGTTCCACTTAGATTCTTGTAAAGTGAAAGATAATTTCCTAGTAGTGCTAAAAAACTAATTTTTTTACACACTTTGTGTTAATATTTATGTATCCAGAGAGTTGTTCATCAGCCCCGGGTTTGTAGTGGTTGTACATGGTATCTGGGGTATAAATTGCAATATTAAAAAATTTATATTACACTTACATATATAAGCATATATGTGTATTTGTGACTACATTGGCAACAAAAGTGGATAAATGTACAAGAGACTTGAAATTTTTAAGAGTACTTAATGTTTAACTAAAAATAATAAATATATTAGAATATAAAGAAAATCCCTGGTTGAATTCAATATTTTTGATTAATAATTTTGATATTTATAATTATAATATAAATTTATATCTTAAATTTACAATGATTTTGAAAATTTTGAGAAAGAATTGACATTTTAAATATCATGAACATTTATTTTACTTTATATATTTACATTCATTATATTGTCATCTATTGAATTACAAAGAATGATAGTATAAATAAGTTGCATAAAAATAAATATTGAAATAGCTGAATAAACAAACAAAGACTCTAAAAACAGTTTTATTCTTCTATTGTATAAAAACTGGAGACAGGGAAAGTGACAGACTTTTGTGTAGCATTACATACATAATATTTCCAAAAGGGACATTACATTTTATTTATTTAATGGATATTTATTTGCTAATTATACTAATGAATATTTGACAAAACTGTCTCATCGAGTATACAACTGAAAAAATCTGATTAAAGTGTTCAACTTCAAATTCTTTGTTTAATGATGATTTAGTTACTTATCAGAAATGATGAGAATGCACATCAATATTCTTCCTATTATATGCATAACTTAGGTGCAAAACATGCAACTTTGAATTGTAGCTCAGTTGGTTGGAGTGTCCTCCCATAGATGAAAAGGTCAAAGGTTGCCGGCTAGATCCAAGGTTGCGGCACATACAAGAAGGCAATCAATTAATGTCTCTCTCTCTCTCCCTTTTTGCCATTTTGAATGTAATGTGTGTTTATGTGTGTGCTTTCTCATTTTAATTTTTTGTTTTGTATTTTAGAAGTTTTGTTACTATGATGAGGCATGATTTTTTTCTGTTCTTTCTTCAAATTCCTAGTGCTCTTTAAAATTATGTTTTGTTATCTCTGGACAACTTTGAAATAACTAAAAGCATTCAGTCTTCAAAAATGCTTCTGTGTCAGTATCCCTTTACTTTCCTTCTGGACTTTTTGTATGTGTATATTTCAAAATGTTCCATATGCCTCTTACAATCTTCATTTTCCATTTCTTTATTTCTCAGTGTTTTAATCTGATTATATTTTTGTGATCTATCTCCCCATTCATTTAGGCTCTCTCTTGGTGCATAGATTAGTATCTGCCATCAATTAAACAATCATATGAATTCTAAATTTTATTCTTGTCGTTTTCAATTTTAGAATTTGTATTTGTAGTAGCCCCCCTTATCCATGCTTTCATTTTCTCTGGTTTCAGTTACCCACGGCCAAACATGGTCTGAAAATATTAAATGGAAAATTTTATAAATAAACAATTTATAAGTTTTAAATTGAGTGCTATTCTGAGTAAAAAGAAATCACACTTCCCATTCTGTTTTCTGTGAATGATCCCTTTGTCCAGAGTATCCCCACCCTGTGTACTCTTTCTTCTATCAGTCACTTGGTAGCCACGGCAGTTCCACAGTACTTGTGTTCAAGGAACCCTTACTTTACTTAACAATGTCCCTAAAGTGCAGGAGTAAGTTAAACTTTTGTCACATGTAGGCATGTATAGGAGAAAAAACACAGTATATGTACGGTTCAGTGCTATCCATGGCTTCAGGCATCCAGTTGGGGTCTGGAAAGCAACCTCCTCCTTGGATAATGGACGTGGGGGCAGGACTATTATACATCCTCTGTATGGTTTTCCAGTTTATCTTGAAATTCCTCTATGTCTTGACTTCTCAACTCTAGAGTAAATTAATTATATCTAATACAAAATGTCACAGCACTGTTTGTATTCTATGTGAACATGCATCTAATGTCTGTTTTGTCTTTAACTGAGCAATCATTTGGTCTTTTGTCCTGGTGTATTGAGTAATATTTTACTACTTATAAGGCATTGTATAAAAACTTTTAGAGCAGTATATGTGACTTTGAATGATATTAACTTCTTCCAGTGGCAAATTTTCTGTTCTTCAGGCAGAAAACTAGCATGGGTGAAAGACCATCTTATTTCTATTATGGATTTAGCTGTTTCAATACTAGTATTTAATCTTGGTGAGAGTTTGTCTCACTATGTTTTATCCCCACTCTCAGGAGGGGGACTTTTGTAGTTCTGAAATGACAAAGTGTGGAGTCGAGCAGTGCCTCCCCTTACTGGTGCACTCTGAACTCCAATTTCTGTCTCATTATCCCTGTGCAATGGCTGCTTAACTTAACTTCTCAAACTCACAGCCACATACGGGGATCCACAAATTCCTCAAGGAGACTGCAAATTTTGAGACTCATCTTTCTTTGATTTCCTTCTTCATTGGATCTTGATTCCTCAAGTTCTCACTTCCTTGATAGTATTCTGATGCTTTTTTAGATGTCCTTTTATATATTTGGCTGTGCTTTCCCTGTCAGTGAGTTGTTCTGTAGCAGACTATTCCATCAATATTGGAGGCACATATCTTCAGTGAATTTTAGACAAGTATCAACTCTCTCTTCACTCAAACTTGGCTGTAATGTTTAACCAGAGCGGCATAGATAGATACATCTCTGCTGGGATCTATTCTAATGATCATTTTTTTGTTGATTCTTTTTGCTTAAAATATGCAATAATTTGATTAACACAGGGGGCTCTATGACAAACCACCTGGCTTTATAGCTTAGCTCCTGCATTTTGTTCACATGTAGCTGTGACACATTGCTTTATTTCTCGCTCTTATTTTCTTTACTAAAGGAAGTAATATAATCTTAATACTAAATTTGGTTTTCATGAGGAAATAGTTACTTGTGTAAAACTCTTAGAAGATACATATTCTTAATGATTTAGTTTCTAATTATTTAAAACCATATGAAACATCTCTAAATGTTTACATCTGCAAATGCTTCAACTTCCCTAGAGATATAATCTTTAGCATTTCATTGCTTAGAAAGATTGCCTCATTCAATAGTATCTGCAAAATGTAGGCCTCATGTATAATTAACATAAAATGGTCATTCAATGGTGTGTTTGTGGACTCCCTGTAATTCTCATGAAATAGTGTGCAAAATTTTTTGTGTGTGCACAAATTTACATTAAATTTTCGTGGAAAAGGGTTATAGCAGTCATGAAATGTTTAATGACATTGGATGCACATAAGCTGAAAGCATTCCAGGCACAATTCATTGTACACTCTGTGAACTACAATAAAGGGGGAATTGCTTTAAACGTGGTTGTTGTTGTTATTTGGGAATAAAAAATAGTTTAAATAGGCTTCAAACACAATTTTTTTTCTCCATTGCATGATACTAAGCTCCTTTTCAGTATTATACCAAAAAAAAACCCCTCCAGCTGCAGAAATCAAGGAATATTTCCATCTATTTTTCTCCTACCCAATTATGCATGGGTTCTATTTGTGAATAATATTATTCCTCTCTGTCATGACATCTTTCCTCTCCATTGAACTAAATTTTACTATAAAGTCCTCTCTATAATGTGGTCCTATCTCTAAGATTTAGCCTACTTAAGGCATAATTAATTTGTGACTATTTAAATTATGTGGACAAGGGCTGTATTTTCTTCATCCTTGTTTTTCTCGAACTTGGTACATAGTGGGAGTGCATAAAACATCATTCAACTTGGTAAACTTCGTTTGGAATATGGAAAAATACATATGATCTTTGAATATCAGCCATTTCACAGTGTCTGAGTGCCCTTTTATATGACAGATGTTGCTAGAAGGAGTGATGTTTATTTTGGACATACAGTGTAATTGTTTTGATAACCTCTGCTTCATAATTCATGATCCAACATCATCTCATTGACATACAAAAACCAGCATTGTTTTTCTTAAATTCCATAGCAAGTTAAGCAGCAATCCATAATTAATGTCATTTTCAAAACAATAAATATCTGTGGATTACATTTTAGGTATTAGATACTTTGTAAACCCTGGGATTATGGCAATAAGCGAAAGAGACAAAGTACCCATATTCATGATATTCTTGCAAGTATGGCAGAGAAATATAAAAAAAACAAAAAGTGTTGCCTTAATCTCGAGTTATATCTAATGTCACTTCCCTTTGTTACATAGGCATGCTATTTTATTCTATCATTTGGATGCTCTCTTCCACACCTCAACTGCACTTTCCATCTTCAGAATTTGCAGCACTTCCTACCTCAAAATTTGAGCATAAATCTTTAAAAAGGTTGTCTTTATTTCTTTCTCTCTTATCTCTATTCTCTTTCCTGTTGTATCGCAAATGTTATCACTGTGGTTTAAGCCATCATTTCTCTCTTGGATTATTGCAGTACCCTTCAAATGCTTTTCATTTCTACCAATTTCACCTAAGGAGTATTTCAACACATTTACCTGAATGATGCTGTGAAAATGTATATTTTCATAAAAGCTTATGTCTTTTCCCTGCTTAAAATGCTTCAATAGCTTTCTATTTCACTCAGAGTAAATGCTGAGTTCCCCTAATATCCTGAGAGGTTCCACATGATCTGCCATAATGCCTCTGACTTCATCTCCTAACTGTCTTCCCTTACTACAACCTTGTGCTCCCCCCTAGCATGACAGGTATTCCCCTATTTCAGAGACTTTACACTATTTATTCTGTGTAATATGATATTCCCCAGATGATACCTCACTTCCTTCAGAGTTTTCTTTCCTTTTTTTTTCTGGAGGGGGAGGGAAAATTGATCAAATCAAACTTAGTGAGGCATTGCATTTTGGCAAGAGCTCTTTCTATTTTATTGTTAAAGATTTGATATAAAATTAAATAGTAAAATATAAATATGAATTTTATAGTTAAAATCAGTAATAATTAAAGTTCTGGCAACAATAGTCAGACAAAAAAAAAAGAAATAAAAGGCATCCAAATTGGAATAGAAAAAGTAAAACTGTCATTATTTGCAGATGACATGATAGTATGCGTAGAAAACCCTATAAACTGCACCAAAAAAGTATTTTACCTAATAAGTGAATTTGGCAAAACAGTGGGATACAAAGTCAATATTCAGAAATCTAAGGCATTTTTGTACAACAACAATAAAATATTAAAAACAGAAATAAAAGAAAAATCCCATTTACTGCAGCAACAAGAAAAATAAAATACCTAGGAATAAACCTAACCAAGGAGGTAAAAGACCTGTACTCAGAAAACTACAGACCACTTAAGAAAGGCATTAAGGAAGACACAAATAAAGAAAGCATATACTGTGTTCATGGATTGGAAGAATTAACATCATCAAAATGTCCATACTAAATGTCCATATCAAAGCAATTTATAGATTCAATGCAATCCCTATTGCATTGAAGTCAGTCTGATACTGGCATAAGAGTAAACACATAGATCAATGGAACAAGATAGAAAACACAGAAATAAAGCCATATTTCTATGGGTAATTAATATTTGACAAAGTGGGTAGAAGGATAAAATGGAATGAAAATAGCCTCTTCCACAAACGATGTGGGGCGATATGGACAGCTACAGGCCAAAAAATGGAACTCGACCACCCAATTACACCATATACAAAAATAACGTTAAGATGGATAAAGGATTTAAATATAAAGAATAACACCATAAAAGTCCTAGAAGAGAACATAGGCAGGAAAACTTCACATATTCCAAGCAGCAATATTTTCACCAGTATGTGCCCTAGAGCAAGGGATATGAGGACAGAATAAACAAGTAAGACTACATCAATTAAAAAGCTTCTGCATGGCTAAAGAAAACATCAGCAAAATGAAAAGGGAACCAACCCATATGGGGAAAATATATTTGCCACTGATACTTGGGACAAGAACTTGATCTCCAAAATATATAAAGAACTCATACGACTCCACACAAGGAAGACAAACAGTCCAATTAAAAAATAGGCAGAAATAATTCCCTTTAACATGTCATATAATAAAGCTTGCTGATGATGAACCTTTAACTTAACCTTATCTGGGAAGAGCTTTATCTGCCCTTCCATTCTAAATGATAGCCTTGCTGGATAGAATAATCTTGGATATAGGTCCTAGTCTTTCATAACTTTGAATACTTCTTTTTAAATATATTTTTTAAGATTTTATTTATTTATTTTTTAGAGAGGGAAGGGGGGAGAAAGAAAGAGAGAGAGAAACATCAATGTACGGTTGCTAGGGACCATGGCCTGCAACCCAGGCATGTGCCCTGACTGAGAATCGAACCTGCGATGCTTTGGTTCACAGCCTGCGCTCAATCCACTGAGCTACACCAACCAGGGCTGAATACTTCTTTTTAGTCCCTTTTTGCCTATAAAGTTTTTTTTTTTTTTTTGAGAAGTCAGCTGATAGTCTCATGGGAAAACAAAAACAAACTAAGCAAACAACTAGAACAGAAACAGAAATGGAGACCACATGGAGGGTTATCAGTGAGGAAGGGTAAGGGAAAGAATGGGGAAAAAAGGTACAGAGAATAAGAAGCTAATTAGTAGGTACAAAATAGATAGGAGAAGGTTAAGAATAGTATGGGAAGTGGAGAAGCCAAAGAACTTATATGTATGAACTAAGTGGGGGGATTCTGGAAGGAGGGGGTTACAGGACAGAGGGGGACAAGGGGAAAAATTGGACAATTGTAATAGCATAATCAATAAAATATATATAAGAAAAAGAAAGAAAATGGGTAAAGGACCCAAACAGACATTTCTCCAAGGAGGACATACAGAGGAATCATAGACATGTGAAAGGATGCTCATCATTACTAGCCATCAAAGAAATGCAAATTAAAATCATAATGAGATACCACTTCACACTGCTCAGAATGGCCATTATAAAGAAATCAACAAACAACAAGTGCTGGGGAGGTTGTAGAGAAAAGGGAACCCTGGTACATTGTTGGTGGGAATACAGACTGGTGCAGCCACTGTGGAAAAAGGTATGAAATTTCCTCAAAAAACTAAAAATAAAATTGCTTTTTTCCCTGGCAATTCCACTGCTGGGATTATACTGTAAGAATCCTGAAGCACCAATTCAAAAGAACCTATGCACCCCAGTGTTCATAGCAACACAATTTACAATAGCCAAGTACTGGAAGCAACCTAGGTGCTGATCAGTAAATGAGTGGATAAAAAAACTGTGGTACATTACAGAGTGGAATACTATGCAACAGAGAAAAAGGAGCTCTTACCCTTCGTCAAAGCATGGATGGAACTCAATAGTCTTATGCTAAGTGAAATAAGCCAGGCAGTGAAAGACAAATACCACATGATCTCACCTACAGGAGGAATCTAATGAAAAAAGTAAACTAATGAACAAAATAGAACCACAGGCATTGAAACATGGAGCAGTTTGAAAGTGATCAGAGGAAGAGGGGAAGGGGCTAATGGTGGAAAGAAGGGGATGGGTCAAGCCAAGGAACATATATACAAAGAACCCATGGACAAAGACAATGGTGGGGGAGGTTTGAATGTGGGAGCTGGGGTGCAGGTAGGGCAAGGGAGAGTAACAGGAGAAAATGAGGATAAGTATAATTAAGCAACAGTCAATAAAGTCAGTAATAAGATTCCAATTTTATTGTGCCATTTATCTCCATGTGAGAGAAAACAAAGAGAGTTTAATCACACTGTAGGCTATCCTTCTGATACAAGGATGTCCATCTCAGACATGAGATTTTTTAAATATTCTACAGAAAAATGTATGGTTTTCAATTTATTTCTGCAGGTACATTTTTCTTTATTAAATGTATTTGTCATTTTTTCAATTATAGTTGGTATTTGATTTTATTTCATAGTATTTTTAGGTGTACAACATAGTGGTTATATATATATATAATTTACAAAATATCCTCCTGATAAAATTAGTACCCACATAACACTGTACATAGTTACTACAATATATTGACTATATTGTAGTCAATACATGCCCTTGACTATGTTGCAACCACGAGTTTGTACTTTTTAATCCCTTATTTTCCTTCAGGGCATTTCATAAATGTATCTTCATAGGGAGACCGGTCATAACATCAATGCTTAAAATTGCAATACTTCTTAGACAATATCTTTAGTTCTTCTTCAGAATCTCTCAGTCCCATGATTGTTTTCGCTGTTTCTCAAATGCAAAGTTTCTATGGAAATATGTGCCTATTTACACATTGTTGTCAGAGAAAAGATGAAGGTTGGGTTGACATATAAATGGAGAACTGAGTTGAGTGAGTCCTCAGGTGTGGGGTGGGGAAAAGTTCTATGCATGGAAACAAGCTAGAGCAAGGCCCTTGGGCATGAGAATCCTTAGTATGTTACAGGAACTGCAATAACACCAATGTGTCTGGAGTCCAGGCAGGGGGGAGAAGAGTTGGAGGGAAGGCCAGAGAGGAAATGAGGGCAGGTCATATAGGCTTTCAGGTCATTTGAATATGACTGGAACACCATTAAAGGGTTTGAGCAGAGGACTGACATGATCTGATTTATGCTTTTAAAGCATGTTTTTGGCTAAAGGGAAGAAGTTTTCCAGTATAGGAGAGGGAAACTAATGAGAAAGCTTAAAAACAGATGAGGGATGTAATTGACAGTGATAGATAGAAACTGGTCAGCTTACAATTTCCAGATGGAGCTAACAATATTTTCTAATTGATTGAATATGGGAATTAAGATAAAGTTGTTAATCAAAGATGATTTTGAAGTTTTGATGTGAGTGACTGGAAGGACAGAGAATCCATTAATTCAGATTGGCGATATATGAGAAAATGTAGAGAAGAAATGGAATTCAGTGTTGGACATGTTGTGTTGGAAAGGTCCTTTTAACACCAAAGCCTCAAGGAGAGGAGTTTAGGACAGAGAAGAGTATTTGTGAAAGTGTAATTTCCACTTGAGTCATTTCAAGTTTAAAAGTAAGAGCAAAGAAGGAGAAAAACAGTTGGTTTATGGAAAAGGTGAGAAACCAATAGAAAGTATCGTCCTGATAGTCAAGCAAAGAAACTGTTTAAGGAGTGAGTGCTCGACTATCCTAAGTGATAGTGATAATTCAGGTGACAAGAAGACCAAAAAGTGGTCGCTCATTTTAGGAGTATAAAGATTACTGGAGACCAAGTCACATGCCATTAGCTAAGAGAAAATACAGACTGCAGAGTTCCAGAATGTCCTGTGTCTCCAGTGAAGTGGCAGCAGTTCTGGCGGAATACTGATAGCAGTCGTGACCTCTGTCCACAGTGCTCCATCCATTGACATGACATACCTTATGACCCCAAGATGACCTTGCAGTTAAGGGATGTGAACATCACAATATTACAACTTGGATATTTTAATTGAGAATTATTTAATAGGAAAAGGACTTTTTGAAACTATAATTTTATATGGGGAATATTGTGAAAACTGAAAATATTTTTAAGCCTATAGGCAACAAATGTCCAATATTTTAAAGGTATAATCTTACTTCTTAGGTTGTTTTATTTTGTCAATCTACTAAGAAAAAATAATAAAGAAAGACCCTAAGTACCTGAATCCTGTAAGTCCTTTAGCTTGTTTTGGTATTGCTGAAATTTATAGGGCCTGTCAGGAAAAATCATTTGGTTCAGCTATACTATTAGGTCCGAAATGTTATAAACACTTTCTACCCTAAGAAATTTAGTGAGACCATAATTTATTTCATAAATATGTCTCTTTGAGTGTTTTAGGATATTAGTGGGAAGACAGGTTAGATACAGTATAGAGCTATACAAAAATCAAGAATACTTATTTCCATTGACTTTACTTTTTACCAGACTCTAATCTGTGTTAAATTTCCAGATAAACTTTTATAAAATTAAGCCAAACCTAAGATATAGAAGGAGAATGATTTCAGTGATACAGGTTTCAGGTAATAAAATATGATGTAATATCATTTTGCAAGAAGTAAGATAAAATATAAAATCAGAAATTAATTAGAAATATATATTATATCAATCATTTATTTTGTCATTTTCAGCTTTCTTTTAAATCAAATTGTCTAAAACTAAGGTATCTTAAATATTTTAGATGAATGATCTATCCCCCTGGTAGAATTAATATAAAAAATAAAAATGATTTGCAAAGGAAAAGGTTTGAAAAGTTTAATAACCTATATTTAAAATGTAGCAAGACTTTTAGTACTTCCATCAATTTTGGTATTAAAGTCTTCCTAGTCATTTCTCAGCATATAATGTGTCCTTAAATAATGCATTCCAAACTTTAAAATGTTGTTGGTGATCTTCGTATGAGAGCAAGTGTATATTTTTATTGACTATAATTAATTACTCAGTGAAATGCCTTGAATGTTTAGAGAGTGATTTACTTTATAAGGTACTCTCTCATATATGGTGAAAAGTCAAGGATGTCTTTTTTATAAATTATGTGTAGCATACCTTGACTTGTAGGTCAACAGTTTGTGGTATTATAGACAGTCAAATTAAATTTAATTTACATAAGTGGTTTCTAAGTAGCTAATTTTTGTAAGAATTATTTATCTTGTTGATATTATGAAGTAGACATTTTATATATTATTATAAATTCAATTTCTTTTCTATCTTTCCAACAATCAGAACCTTTTAGAAAACATCTTTGCATTTAACTGAATTACAGTTTAAGTAAAAAATTGCATATAAGTAGGTTTTTTTGTTTATTATTTTTCAATGGTACATGACTCCAGAATATTCTGCATAATAATATGCAAAGGCCATGTCTGATATTTAAGGAGTAATATTACATTATTTTCATAAGTGATACTTATTGCTCACCTGAATGAAATATAATTAATTTGGTTTTAATGATAAATAAAATTTTACTGCAAAAAGATGATATCTAACATTATTAATACAAGTTAATTGCAATAAAGTGAGGATACCTGAAGCATTCAAAAATCATATTTTAATTCAACTTTTAAATTAATATACCAGAAAAAGAATTATGTACATTTATGACAAATATAAAGTAATAACTACATAATTTATGCAAAATCAATATGCTAATTAAAAGTTACTCTAATTCCAAGAACATTTAAAATAAACTATATAGTATTTAACTAGTTTATGTATTATATTAATTTTTAAGTATCTTATTTATTTATTTTTAGATAGAGGAAAAAGGAGGGAGAAAGAGAAGGAGAAAAACATCAGTGTATGCTTGCCTCTCACACGCACCCTACTGGGGACCTGGCCCACAATCCAGGCATGTGCCCTGACTGGGAATTGAACCAGCATCCCTTTGTTTCATGGGTCAGCACTCAATCCACTGACCCACACCAGTCAGGGCTGAATTATATTATTTTAATAATAAGTAACATTTTTTAATTTGATACTTTATCATTATATTTACACTATTTTTCACTACATAAGAAGTTATTAGGTGATATTTTCTTAGGAAAATCAAGACAGTAAATGTATTTTTTACTATACCATATGAGCTGGATATATACCTATTTGTAAAAAGAATTTAAATTAAGTTAAAAATGGTTTGTCTACTATGCATGGTGCTTCAAGCCTATAAAGGTTCACCAGAGAATTTCAAATATATTTTCTCTGTATAGGAAATAAGATTTATAGCTTCACAATTCTTTAAGTTATTAGTGTTTTGATGCTTCAACATTAGCAGGAACATTAATCAATCATCTTATCCTTAATGTTTCACTGAATTGATATGGAGCATAGGCCCAAATCTTCCCCTTGATTTGGACCTGGTCTTCTTGTCTTAGTGAATTACCAGAGTGGCTAGGATCCTATGAGTGCAGATACAAGAGAATGGGCTGGAAGATTGCAGAATACAAGAGGAGTCGATAAAAAGACTCCTTTAGGACTGACAAGTACCCCATGACTTAGGTACCTAATATCAAAATTCTTCACCACTACAACAAAGGAACGATAGTTGGTTGATAAATTTGTAACCATGGAAACCTGGTGAATATTAGAACAACTCAAGGGTACATTCCAAAGACCAGTATCTAAAACAGATGCAGTTTTTGAGATTATTGGGTGTCTAAGTGGCTTGGAATTGCCTTTGAGGGAAGCCTGGCTTCCAGCTTTTGTGCTGGTTGGAAACATGACAAAGATCATGGTGAGTAACTGTTACTGTTGTGTCGTCATGAGCCATAGTCCTTGATTGGATTCCTTGAGTCCATATTCCTAGATCCTCCTGTCTAGGTGGGACCTAGTCATCCACTTGTATTACCTCTATTTGAGCCACTTAAAGGAAAAAAAGATGAGGACAAGAGGAGGAAAGAAAACAAATAAATGCAAGTGAATAACTTTCTTATTTCTGGAAGTAACATTTCTTTCTAGCAAACTAAAAAGAAGGTTTCTGGCACTTAGAAATAATACAAATAACTGACAACTCCTTACGGTTAAATTAATAACTGTAATTTTTTTCACCCTGGTTGGTGTGGCTCAGTGGATAGAGGGCGGGCCTGTAACCAAAGGATTGCCAGTTTGATTCCCAGTCAGGGCACATGCCTGGGTTATGGGGGCAAACAGGAGGAAACCATACATTGATGTTTCTATCCTTCCCCTCCTCTCTCTCCACAAATAAAAAAATAAAATCTTTTAAAAAAAACTTTAAAAAATACTATAATTTTCAACTTGTATAAATATTTTTATTGAAATCAGAATGTACCTCTGCCACAGAAAATGAATATGTTTTCTTTATTTCAATTTAGTATTCTCTGAAGAATATTATTTTATATCTCACTAAGATGAAACTGCATCTCTGATTAAAAAATAAACAAACTCAAATATACAAAGGATTATCAAATGATAAGGATTGAACATTAATAAAATATACATTAGAATTTGACTGTGGCTTTATATTGAAAAATGCAATATTAGAGTGGAAATTTACATAAGATAAGAGAAAACAAAACAAGAGGATAAGACAATGACCATAATTTTAACCTTTCCCTGGAATAAACATCCTCAGTTTAGGTGAACACCATCATCTCCTTGTCTATACACTGAACTATATTAATAAATGTGATAAAACTCCTTTTAATAACCTTTTAAGGATTTTTACATAGTATAAGCATATTCAACATTACAACGGACAAATAATGAAAAAGTCAAGTCCACATTTTACATTACTATTAAAAAATCTCCGACTTGTATTTAGTAGAAACCTGTAGAATATAAAAAATAAATGGAAATGCACAGCAATACAGGTTTGCTGTTGGACAGTGAGAGCTTCCAGAGTCTCTGGGCTTCATCCAATGGGCGTCCGTTTTGATTTTTCAGGCAGCTGAGATCAGCCGGGGCTGGCCTTTCCTGACTGTTTCGTCCACAACCTTCCAGTGGTTATGAATGTCTCTAATTCCCTGACTGAACCTTACTCTTGTACTAAAAACAAAACAAAACCTGAGAGGTGTAATGTTTGGATAGTATTTCTTCACCCCCACATTTATGTTCTTTCCTGAACCTCAGAATGAGACCATCTATGGAAATGTGGTTTATAGATGTATTTAGTTAAGATGAGGTTATACTGGAGTAGGGTGGGCCCTTATTTAACTAGAACTGGTGTCTTTACAAAAAGAAAAGGAACACGGTGGCAGAGACACACAGAGAGGATGTCATGTGACGACAGTAATAGAGATTGAAGTGATACAGTCCCAAGCAAAGGGGAGCCGACGATGGGTGGCCACCACCAGAAGCTAGAAGAGGTAAGAAAGTGTTCCATCCAGAGTCTTGGGAGAGCAGGACCCTGCTGAAAACCTGATTTCAGGCTTTTGCCCTCAGAACTGTGAGGGAATAAATTTCTTCATTTTAAGCCACCAAGTCTGTGGTACTTTGTTATGGCAACTCTAGGGAAATAATACAGGTGATTCCTATTTTCTGATTAACTGCTGATAATTATAATTTACATGCGTATACAATCATCAAGGAGCCAGACTTCCCAGAAAACAGGAAACACACAGATTCATCAGAAGAATATTTCCTAAACCTTAGAAGTGTGCACGTGTTTTAGAGGCTGAATCAGTGCAAATCTCAGTGCCATATAAAAAAGCTCATTTAAATTTAAGTTTTCGCAATATCTTCTAGTGGAAATTGGAATCTTAAACACTTGAATGAGAGTTTACTGATTCCTGTGATTCTGAAAATTTGGGACAGGGATAACATTCTTTCCATTTAAAAAAGAACAACAATGTGAACTTTGTAGGGTAAATTCAGACAGCTGAGTTTATCTTGGGAATATAAGGCTGGTACTACAAAGAAAGTGGGTAGAAAGTGGGAAAAAAACAAAACATAACAAAACAAAAACAAAATCCTATTAATAGCATGGGTGAAGAATGTTTATATGAAGTTGTTTACAGTCAAGAAAATTCATGTTAGCCCTAGCCAGGTAGCTCATTCGTTTACGGCCTTGTCCTGGTACACCAAGGTTGCAAGTTCGATCCCATCAGGGCATGTACAAGAAACAACCAATGAATGTATAAATAAATATGATAACAAATTGACATTTCTCTCTCTCTCTTTGTCTTTATTAAAAAATAAAAATTTTAAAAAGAAAATGCATGACAATGCATCTTTAGCACACAGTAAGGCTGATATTCTTTTAAGCAACTTCTGCTGATTAGTCTATTTAACCTCACAGCAAATTTATAATGTAAGTACTTGAATTATCTCTACTTTACAGATGAAAAAATTGGCAGCAAGACATTAAGTTACCCTGCAAATGTCACCTATTGAAACATGGATCATTACCAGGCTACCTTGCTCATTGCTATAGCCCAGCATTTACCGTCTGAATAAAAGGGGCGGAATTGGGATTTAAAACCAGATGCTTTGGGTCAGAATCCTTGCTTCTGCTTGATCCTGGTTTTGGACTTATTCAGCTGGAGGAGTAACCAATGCATTTAGTTATTTCCTTTCCTTCTAGATCACACTTTCCTTGGTTCTTAACATTTCTTTGCAAATATATGTCTGGTTTTCTTTGTTCCAGACCTTCCTTTTTCTGTAGATGCCAGTTACATTTGTTATATGGATCTCTAATGACATTTAGATTATCTGACTCCACAGAAATAATGTTTTCCCCGATAGTGAGAAGAGGTCATACTAATTTCTTATTATTTGAAAATTTAGAATATATACATATATATATTTGAATGTATCATTTCACCGGTTATATTAATAATGATGAATGAAAAAACTGAAGCAAATACATACGATTTACAAAAGGTTCCCAGTATTTGTTGTTCTATTCTCAACTGAAAGAAAATAAGGCTGTCTCCTTCAGTTGCTGATCTAGTCACTCTGTGCTCAGCAGTCAGGCTTAAGTGCCACAATTGTACTTGAACAATAATAAGAGAGAGAGAGAGAGGGAGAGGGAGAGAGAGAGAGAAAAAATAAAGAAAAAAATCTTTAAAAAAGAACATAAGCCTCTGAGGATCTAAAAGATAACAGTACCTTCCAAACATTAAATTCCAAGCTCCCAATGGAGCTTTGACATTGTTAACTTGTCACAGAACAAATACAAAAACCTTTTTTTAATGATGAAAATTTTATTAATAAATAGGATGAATCATAGTGTCAAGAAAATCTTATTAATGTTTTTTTTTTTTTTCTTTTGGGAGCTGTGCATGGGAATGCTGCCTTGTAACTGAGAGAATGAGTGAATTTTTGTCTTGTTCAAATATGATTCCCATATTACCTACAGTATTTTTTATTCATGATATTAGTGGTGGTGTTGTGAGATATGATTAAATCACAGTCACTAATATAATTGAATATGGGAAAGAGACTGGAAGAAT
>PVIA01012939.1:6030-35274 GCA_004024845.1 Tonatia bakeri
CCAGGCCAACATATTTAATAAGTTGCATCCATTTTAAGAGGTAACAAGTGCAAATAATCACATATTTAAGATATGATACTTGCCTGGCTACTACAAAAGTAATTATACTAAGGTTCTTCTATAGGAAACAGAGTTATTCATTACAGTAATGTTTTTAAACATACCTGCACTACTACCAATGTAAATTAATCCACCTCTAAATTAAACAAGAACTTTACGTAACAGTATATTTGTGAAAACATTTATAGAATGGTCTGTGTTTAATTCAACATCATGTTAGTCGAGTATCAAAAGATTTACAGGATCCACAAATGACCACATTTTGAATAAAAACCTATTCTTCAATTGTTACCATCTGAATCTAACTAAAGGGAGCACACCGATGCAGTGTTCCTGAAAGTAAAAGCATAAAGCAAACTTTGGCAGCTTTTTCAAAATGTCCTTGATAATTAGTACTTTGCTAGTTCTCAAAAACCTTACTGCTTTGTGTAACATTTTCAATACAGAAATAAAATACTCTTCAAACAATACATTTTAAAAGATGACTAAGTTTTGCAAAATTAAATAGCATAAATTAAGCATATTAATATTGTTTTTTGACAACATGAAATAACCAATGTAAGGAAAATTGCAATGGACTAAGTAAAAAAACCACAAATATCACAATGTGAGTCACATTTAAATCCTCACATATTACTGACATTACATAATCCACTAAAATATTTTAAAGTTTCACTGATTCCATAACACATTAAAACAAATTGCAAAAATGTTTAAGACTAAATGAGTTATCAATTACACAGGCACTTCACATGTAAACAATCTACAGTACAACTGAAAATATTTTGGCAACAACCTATAATACTAAAACAATTCAATATAAAGTCATAGTTCTATATTTTCTACTCATTTTCTTCTAGAAAACTAAGACCAAAGATTAAAGAACTTCTATATAAACTAGAATTAGAAGAAAATTGAATAACTCAAATACAGAATTGTTTAAATAGGTAAAAAAGATTACCTTATCCAGACATTACTGGTATGATATATTAAAAACTAAACCTAAAGCAATTATTAAATTGAAATAGTATTTTAAATTTAGTATCAATTTGAACTTCAAAAATAATCAAGGTTATCAAATGACTAAGTAAAAAGAGAATTTGAATTTATCAAAAACTCTTGTTTCAGTCCAGTTTTCTCCCAAAGTAAGTTTGGGCTATTTAAAATTTAATACAACACAACTTTTTAAAAACTAAGGCTTGATCTAATAAAATTATTTTTGATTAGTCTTATTCATGACTTTGAGCAATTTGAAATCACTTCAAGTAAATGAAACTATACACTTATGATTTTTAAATGTTATATTAAGCTGTAGAAAGCTGAGATGCCTTGGTTGTAGGTAATTCAAGAAGAGCCTGAACCGTGACACCGACTTTCACAAGACCTCTTTCTTCCAAAATATGATGAGGCAAACAGAGTCTTTCCTGGAAAAAACAAAGTGATATCTGAACATTTGTTTTTAAATAATGCAGTCAAGCCTAAATTAGTCAAAACTGGATTTTTTAAACATGCTTTCTATAAAACTTCATGTGAAGAGCACACAATTCTACTTAATTTGAATCTAAAAGGCCTGTTTTTAAAAATATAGACTTTTATGTTATAAGATTATTATTTTACAAGCTGTGTTTGATCTTACGATCTGCTTGCTCTACCTAAACAGATATTTTCAAGTGAACAGTCATGCTAAATGTTTCCTAAGCTCTTGTGCTAGAACAAAGTACTACAATTCCAGTCAAGAGATCTGAGGGCCATGTAATATGAAGTATTAAACTTTCCTGAGACTCAGTTTCTTCATCCTGAAGATGGAACTGTGTGAGAGACAAACAAAACAACCTGTATGTGGAAGCACTTTGTGCTCTGCTTCTTTCTATCAGTTCCAAGGTTCCATGATCTCATATATATACCACGTCAGTACTTTTCTTATCTTCAAGGTGCTTCCCTCTAGCTTCTAGTACTGTTGTGCTGCTTCTTATTTCCAATAATCTAGAATTTGAACAATAACAACTGCCTCCTGGTCTAAGCACATCACATACGTCATTTGATCTTCACAACTCCACGAGAAAGAAGTTTAGAAACAACTTTGCATTAGGTTTCATTAGCCTTCATTGATCCTCTTCTAACATCCTAAGGTTTTCAGAGGGTTCTATCTTCACTCTCTTCTCACTTTACACCAGGAGTGTGAAACTCATTTTCACTGGGGGCTATATCAGCCTTGCAGTTGCCTTCAAAGGGCTGAGTGTAATTTCAATTCCTTAACAGTTAAGGAGTAGTTACATTTATACAGTCCTAAAATCATTTTGACCCTTTGAAGGCAACCGTGAGGTTGATGTGGCTCTCTGTGAAAATGAGTTTGAGACCCCTGCTTTACACTATATCCTCTCCTTGTTATTCCCAAAGCTTTATCAAAACAGCAAGGGTTAACTGAAGTTTTACATGCATGCATACAACCTCAAATACATTTGATAGCTATTTTTGAAGAAACAACGTAGTCCACTGCTTCAGTTGGGACACTGTTCACCTCCGGAAAAGAAGCTGGTAGTGGATACAGGAGAGGCAAACAGACCAGTTACAGGCCCCATCTCGTTGATGACTGTGTTGTAGTTGGTTAGCACAGTGTTTAAAAACCTATAAACACTGTTTTTTAAAATCCACTGTTTCTTGAAACACTGGAAGCCTTGGCAAGACTAGACCTCTATTCCCGAATTATAACAACTATTCCTCCATCCTGATGACTTTCAAAAATATATTTCCTGCCAAGATTTCTCTATTACGCTCCAGACACAAATGTCTTCATACAGCCAAATGGAGGTCCAACAGACATATCCAAATCAATGTGTCCACAACAGAACTACTTTCTCACTTAATTAACTGGCCTTTCTTTATTCTATACCTAAGCAAGTAGTACACAGTTTAATCTCTCTCAACAAAACCTGAGAATCACAAAACCCTTTTTTTCTCCCTAACCCCAATAACCCATTCACCAAATACTATTGTAATATCACATTTATCAAGAGTTCTCAAAAAACCTCTTTTTATATCTATTTTCAATGCAACATTAGTTACCCTCCTAACACTTTGCTTATGTATTCAAATAACCACTGAAGTATATATTAGAAAAGAAAACAGGTTTCAAATCAATGACTTAGTTCCCACCTCACAAAGTAGAAAAAAGCACATTAAACTAATGACAAGCAGACAGAAGGAAATAATGAAGATGAAAGAGGAAAACAATAAAATAAAACAAAATGACAGGGGAAAAAATCAATGAAACCACATGTTAGTTCTTTGAGAAGACTTTAAAAAAATCAATAAACCTCTAGCTAGATTAATCAAGAAAAAGAGAAAATGCATAAATTACCAATATCAGAAATAAGAGAAGAGATTCTTTAAATGCTAAAAAGATAAATAACTTTATAACAATAAGTCTGGCTAACCAGATGAAATGGACAAATTCTTTGAAAGACAGAGAATACCAAAGCTCATGCAAGAAGAAGTTTTTAAAAAAAACAGAATAGTTTTAACATTTGTTGAAGAAATTTAAATTTTATCATAGACCTAAATGTAAAACCTAAGATTATAAAACTTCTAAAAATAAACATAGACAATTTTTCTGACCTTGATTTATGCAAAGACTCTTTGTTCTGACACCATGATCAATTTTACCTCCAACAACTGTGGGAATAAGGTGGGGGATGGGGCAGGGGAGAACAATGGGGGAAAAGGTGGGACAACTATAACTGAACAATAATTTAAAAAATAAAATAAAATAACTTTGAAGATAAAAACAAAAAATCAAAACTGCTCTAAGAAAGATACTGCAGTAAGAATGAAAGGACAAATCAAAGACTAGGAGACAATGTTTGCAAATCATACATCTGATAGAAGACTGTACATATTTTATACAGAAATCTCAAACTCAATGATAAGAAAACAATCCAATTAAAAATTGATGAAAGATTAGAATGGACACTTCATAAATGAATTCATATAAATGGCAAATAAACCTTGAAAGCGTAATCAACATCATTAGTCTTTAGGTAAATGCAAAGTAAAACCATACGGCAAACTAGTACACACCTATTACAATGGCTAAAACTGAAAAACAAACAAACCAACAAAGAAACAACACTGACCATATTAAATATAATTGAGGAAATGAAGGAGCTGGATTCTTACTGCTGACAGAAATGTTAAATGGTGTGGCCACTTTAGAAAACAGTTTAGTACTTTCTTTTTTAATTTTTTATTTTAATTTTTAAATTAAATTTATCAAGGTGACACTGGTTAATAAAAATATACAGGTTTCAAGTGCACAATTCTATGATACATAATCTGTATATTGCATTGTGTGTCCACCTTCCAAAGTCAAATCTTCTCCCATCACCATATATGTGGCCCCCTGCACCCTTTACCTCCCCTTCTCCCCCTTCCCTCTGTTAACCACCATACTGTTGTCTATGTCTATGAGTTTTTTATTGTTTTTCTTGTTAACTAGTTGCATTCAGTTTTATAACCAACATGTGAGTAAATTCATATGATACTTGAATTTTTCTGTCTGACTTATTTCACTTAGCATGATATTCTCAAGATCCATTCATGTTATCCCCAGTGGCAGTATTTCACCTTTTCTTATGCTTGAGTAGTGTTCGATTTCAGGGGTGCCCAACCTTTTGGCATTTCTGGGCCACGCTTGGAAGAAGAGTTGCCTTGGGCCACACATTAAATATATTGTGACATGTAATCACAAAATATCTCATATGTTTTAAGTAAATTTACAATTTTGCATTGGGTCACATTCATAGCCACCCTGGGCCAGAGGTTGGACACCCCTGGATATGTGCCACATCTTCTTTATCCAATCATCTATTGAGGGACACCTTGGTTGTTTTCATGCCTTGGCCACTGTGAATAATGCTGCAATGAACACAGGGGTGCATATATCTTTGCAGATAAATGTTTTCAAATATTTTAGGTAGATACCCAGAATAGGAGTTGTTTGGTCATATGGCAATTCTATTCTTAATTTTTTTGAGGAAGCTCCATACTGTTTTCCACAGTGGCTGTACCAGTTTACATTCCCACCAACAGTGAGTGAGGGCTCCTTTTTCTCCACTACCTCTCCAGCGTTTGTTATTGCCTATCTTGTTGATAATAGCCATTCTGAGAGCTGTGAGATAATATGTCATTGTAGTTTTGATTTGCATTTCCCTAGTAGCTAGTGAAGTTGAGTAGCTTTTCATATATCTGTTAGCAACTGGTTGGCAATTGGTACTCGGGGGAAGTATCTGTTCAGATCTTCTGCCCATTTTTAGCTGGATTATTTGTTTGGTGTAAAGTTGTATGAGTTCTTTATATATTGTACATATGTTCCAGTCATTTCAACCCTAGGCTCTTAGGTATTTACCCAAAATTAAAAAATTCATACATCCAAAGAACATTAATGCTCATAGATGCCTTATTTTTAGTAATCCCTAAAACTGGGAACAATTGAAATGGCCATCAACAAGTCAATGAACCAACAAACTGTGGTATATTCATACTACTTGGCAATAAAAAGTAATGACCTATTTACACATGCAACAACACGGAGTCTTAATATAATTATACTGAATGGAAAAAGCCAGAAAAATTCATATATATTGTATCATTCCATTTATGGACAACACTGGATAGAAAATGCCAATTACACTATCATAACAGCAGATTAGTGGTTGCCTGGTAGAAGGATGGATTGCAAAGGGCCCACAAGGAAACTTTTGAGGATAATGTACATGTTCATTACCTTGACTTTGATGAAGTTTTCATGGTGTATATACTTGTCAAAACTTATCAAATTGTACATGTTATTTATATGTACTTTATCTTATGTCAATAGTAGCTAATAAAGCTGTTAAAACACAAAAATATTAGAAAATGCAAAACAATTAAGTGAAAAAATTGACTAAAGATTACCATTTCTAAGTCAGGAAATAACAACTTGAAGCTACAAATAAAGTTCTTCCCTCACTGCCAGTAGCTAGAAAGTTTAGAAAATGGGAGTTGTGGACTGTTTCCTCCATAGCACCCCCTCTTATGTTGACAAAGGGTGGGGCACAAACACTGCCCTAGAACAAGTTAGAGAAGACAAGAGTATGCTAAGGAGAATGGTTTTCATAAGACCTTCCCATTTACCCTCCTTGCTTAATGTATCACGAAAGTGTCTGGAGTATGTTGGACTGTCTTTTTTTCACATAAGAAAATAGAGTATCCAAGTTAAGAGGGTAGGTTCTGGAAATAGACCATTGGGACTAATAGCATGGTTCCAGTATTTACTAAAAGTGTGACCTTGGACAAGTTCCCTAACCTCTCTGTGCCTCAGTGTCCTCATCTATAAAAACATGCATTCATTCAAAAACATGTTTACTGAGAACTCCCCTTAAAAAACTCTTAAAACAAAAATGGAAAAATGTATATAATGCGTTGTTAGAAAAAAACTTCCTAATTTTTCTATTTTCTCAGTAAAAGATTAAGAGTACAAAAAAGAAAGAACATAAAAATGGTTAAGAATTGAAATTTTAAAACATCATGTCAAGCACAGAGAAAATTAAAAGAGAACAGCAAATAGTTTCCATACTACACAGCAATTCAACTGCTTCTCTCTATATAAATTATAAATTACATTTATTCACTTAAGAAAAGAGGTTAAAGTGGAATCTGCAGACCAAATTATTATGACACTGTTGAAAGAGAGCTTAACAGCCCAACTCATTATGTAAGTGTATCAAACCAACACAGTGTACCCCTTAAACTTACACAATGTTATATGTCAATTATGTCTCAATAAAAAAAATTTAAAAAATTAAACTTAATTTTGAAAAGCACAACTAGATTGTGACCTGCTAACAATGTTATGTCCGCTCAAAAGTCAGTCATGTTGATGTTAGGCTTATCATGTTTTCCAAAAAATATTTTGGGTATTTATTTTCATTATAAATTTATAATATAACTGTAATTATTAATTTTATGATTGCAACTATTACATGAAATATGTCAATTCATACAAATTTCAGATGGAGTTTGTTCAGTGAGAAATTATCATAATATGTTACTAAGATTTCCAATTAGACATTTTAAATAAAGTTTAAAACACTGTTCACCTTGAATATAAATCTTCCAAGAGTCTGTCCGTGGATTTATTGTACAAAGGATGCCAAATGTCCTCCAGCAGAAAAAATGATAGCAGCAATGATCAAAACCAAGTTGTAAAATGACTGCTTATTTATGTTTATTCAATGCTGTGTACAATGAGTACTTTTTACATATATGTAGCTGTTTCCTAAATGACTTTCAAAGCAGCTTAAAAACATTCGTTACAGTGCTACTATAGTAAAAGCTGGAACTCTGTAGAAGGTATCCATGGAAGGTAATCATTTTCATGTTCAAAAAGCATTATTTATTCCAATTGTAAAGGATAAGAAATACAGTACCTATGTAATAAATTAATATTTAAATAATTATTATGTTAGAAAAAGTACAGTTACCTGTGAGACACCCAACTTTTTACAAGCATCAAGAAAGTTTTCTACATTTCTTCGACATTTTGCCATGCTCAGTTTAGGCTATAAAGTAAGACGAAAAGGTATATTTACAGGCATGTTTATACAGAAATTAATCAAAATTGATATTATTTAAAAACAATTTCAAGAGAACTTACAAATTGCTGACAAAACTTACCACTGCTGGTGATGGCACGTGAATGCTAGCTACAGAGCGTGGCCTTATATGATTGGCTAAGTGACAAAGAACAACCCCATCCATGAGTGCAGCTCCGATGTCATCAGGCAGGATTACTTTTAGCTTGGTTTCAAGATTCTATAAAAAATAGGCATAAATCACAGATATTCTACCTAAATATGTTACATATTTATATTACAAAGCATTATTATATAACCCAAAATTTTAAAAAGTATTGAAATAAAATCCATATACATTGTTTTTTTTATGATTTTATTTATTTACTTTTAGACAGAGGGGAAGGGAGGGAGAAAGAGAGGGAGAGAAACATCAATGTGTGGTTGCCTCCCATGCACCCCCTACTGGGACCTGGCCTGCAACCCAGGCATGTGCCCTGACTGGGAATCGAACCAGTGACCCTTTGGTTTGCTGGCCAGCACTCAGTCCACAGAGCCACACCAGCAAGGGCTCCATAGATATTGTTAATTTTCCAAGGTAAACCCATTCCTACAAAGCAGATCTGAAAGGTCAATCAGACTTACATTGCGAAGTTGTCGTATTTGCTCTCGTTCTTCCCGTAAATGTTCCATCTTTCTTCTCATTGTAAATCCAGGATCTGCTGCCCCATATTCCTGGCGAGATGAGCGGCTAAAAGCTATAAAAACAGAAATTTCCTAACTTATAACAAAGCTAATAAGAAGGATCAACCATCGGTAGGGAAAGAGGCATGATAAAAAGGATCAATACAAAATTTCACTAAACACTATCACTTTATAATACATTCTAAATATTTTTTACAGAATATAATTGAAATCTACTAATCTTCATAATTGAAAGCAACAGGGAAGACAAGTGTAACTATTTCTACCACCTATATATGTTCTTATATAAACACATTTTTAGAAACTTATGATCCAGCTTAAAAATTATTAAACATAAATCAGCCTTTATTATTTTTATTATCTTTAAAGAAAAAGGAAATTATTCTTGAAGGTCAATATAGTTATTCAGGAATAAAAACTGTAATTCAATACCTTGCCAAGTAACATGGATCCATTTTCTTTTGGGCTTGCCAAATGCGAAAAGATCCCTTTTTAAAACCACAATATAATGGAGTGCTATAATTTCAAACAGTGTTTGGTTTGCTGGCAGAGTGGTCATTCTAATAGCAGTCACAGTAGTGTAGAAATAAGACTGCAGTATATCTAAGGCAAAAAGCTGAGGTTTCAGGAGCTTGAAGGTAAAGAGGAAGAAAGAAATGGGGAATGGGAATTGGAAAGACAAATAAGGTTAAGAGAAAATTACTTTTGGAGAGGGGAAAGAATCTGCGTGTACTTAAAACTACGGAATCAAATCCCATTTAAGCTTGGAAACTCTAGTTTCATATATAACCAACAAATTTTATTTGCAGAATATATATTTACCTGATCTAGGCTTCAAGCCAAAAGGACCATGTGAAAAACCATCAGTTCTATCATATTCCTAAAACCAGAAAACAAACAAAATCCGTTTTCTTTCAAAATAATTAAGGTAGTTATTAATATCCACTCCAATTTTGAGAAGTATTTATTTTTTCTATGATCAGTGAAGTAGAGAAAGGTAAACTGCATTTCCATTTAAATTGATAATTTCACTTTTAAAAGGTATATAAATATTTGCTAATTGACCTGATTATACAAGCCTTTGAATATTTCTCTCCCATAGTATAAGTAAAATTAAAAGTAAAATTATTGAAGTGTATAAATTTAATAGACATTATTTTAAGTAAATAAACAAAGTCTGAAATGAAGTAGACTTCAGTGAAAAGATAAGTGAAATTAGCAACATTTACTTAGCATGTACCATGGAGCTGACATGTAGGGGACACCACGGGGCGAAACTGTACATTCATACAACAGGAGCTCCAGAATGGTAGACAATAAATTATTATGTCTTCTTTTTGAATGCACATTGCTTCAAAGTGCTTTCACACAGTTACATGCTATAGAAAGAATTGTGGCATATTTTAAAAATTTGAACTTGGCATCATAAAGCTTGGGTTAAGTCTTAAGCAGAACATTTAATTTCTCTGTGACTTTCTTCATCTTTAAAGTGGGATATTGTGAAGATTAACTGAGATAACTAAAAGAAAGCACTTTGTAAAGTGGTAAGATAATGTAATGTTAGCAGCATCTTATTTAATCTGTACAAAAATTGCGAAGTATACAGTCTGGGTTTCAGTCACTTCTCCACCACTTATTTCTCTGGGGTCTTTCAGCAAAGTTTATCAGTCTCTTCAGCTGTAAAATGATGAGGCTAATACCAAGTTCATGGGACTTCTCTTCGGTTCAAATGTACAGGCAAGCCTTTGTTAGTAGTAAAGTTCTATACCATTTTTTTTATCCTTTTCCTTTCACAGATGAAATTGAAGCAATCAGAATTCTGTTGAATTCTCTGAATTTTCTGATTAACATGTAATATATACTTCAAGCTGAATGTTAATTGAGCTACCAAAACACATGCTCACAATCTAAGCATCCACAAGCCTCACAGTTTGTCTTCATTCTTTTGCTAAAATGTTATGAATTCCCAGACAAAGATTTTACTTATCCAAATGCAAGCAAAATGTATTATATAAGCAATGTAATTTACTTGAGAAAACTGGCACCAATACTTTCCCCATGACAATTGATCATAAAATCACAAAGCAATTAGGCAAATAAGTAGTCACGTATATGCTTAGATTTGTTATAATTGAAAGACTTACAAAAGCATATGACAAAGACTAATTCTAAGATATCTTAATTTAAACTATTTTCCAAAAGAATGTAAACCATTTTACCTTCCATATAAATAATTTAGAAACATGTTTATAAAACTAACATCCAATTCTATTTAAAAGTTATAATCCTTTACTAATGACAATAGTTTTGTAGAATACTAAATAAGGTAATTTTAAATAGGAAAAGATACTGTTTGAAATTTTAAAAATTTATCTCTTGTTGGAAAGCAATATGTTTAATCAAATTAGAATAATCAATCACTCAAACCACTAGAGTATTTGACTGGGATTTCACAAACTCTCATCTAGCCCTTCTCCCTTCCCCCACTCCAGTCTGAGATGCTAAGAAATATGTACCCTCCTGTCGATAGGAACAACCCACAGCAGGGATGTTTCCCGTGGAAAAAGGAAGTTTCTCTTGCATTGCTTTCAGACCTAAATTGGTTATGAGAAGAACCAAAGGTCACTGCACAATGCTGAAGTAGTTTGTTTTTTAAAATTAGAATTTTAAAGCTGTTTCTATCATTTATTTAAAAATATGGATTATACAACATAAAAATCACATAAATTGAATGCTTTTTTGTGATCTAGATGCATTTGTCAATCAGTAATATGTTATATTTATTATGAATATTTGTACAAAGATGGTAGTGTTCTTAGAATTCTTTATAGGCTAGGTATGTACAAATTAACCTATGTGGCTTTCTAAATATGGGTGAATAAATTACATTGAAAAAAAAAAGATGAGATTAGAGAAAAGAGACAAAGAAACTTATGTAAACATATAAAAACAGAACTTGTACCTCAGATGATATTGGAGTTTGTGGTAACACATTAGCATTATCACTGTCTTGCTAAAACATAAAAATAAAAAGATGAAAGATGAAATTAAAACATGAATGATGATGTAGACATATAAAGAGAAAACTGAAAATTGTTTTGATCAACTGCTAAAGAAAGAATCTAGAAAATACCATCTACCACTTTGTTGCTTAAAGTGTTGTCTGTGAACCAGCAGCATCAGCATCCTCTGGGAACTTGTTAGAAAGGCACAGTCTCAGGCCTCACCCAAGACCTCCTTACATAGAATCTGTATTTCAATAGGATCTCCAGGTGACTAATAAGCCATTAAAAGTTTTAGGAGTACTATCTACTCACACAAAGTATTTTCCTATAAATGTATTTCCTTTAAGTATCACAAAAGGAAAACCTTTTCATATTTCTTAGAAAAGATCCATGTGTTAAGGTTCATTTCTGATGGGAAATGGCAATAACACATTACAATCTGTGCATGGAAAAATTCCATCATCCCAAATAAAAACATTTATCTGGAAAATTATGTGTAGCACAGGTGGCAAACACAAGGCCCAAGGGCTGAATCCAGCCCTCCACCTTGTTTTATCTGGCCTGGTACCTTGTTTCTACCCGATGGCAGTGCTGAGCTCCTTGCCCCTAGTTAAGGAGTAGTTACATTTATACAGTCCTAAGATTGCATTCAGCCCTTTGAAAAGGCAACTGTGAGGCTGATGTGGCCCCCAGTGAAAATGAGTTTGAGACCCCCGAGAGCTAATATAGGCTTAGAAATAATTCCAAAGAATTTAATTGCATAAAATAATATTAAGGAGTCCATGTTTTTCAAATGACTACTACCATCCAAATACAAAAGTCTTAACATTTAATCTTGAATCTGCATACCCACAGGACATTTACTCACCATTCAACAAATGATTACTGACTACCCAGTATATGTTAGATACTCCACTAGGCATTGGGAATACTGAAATTTAGTAAAATATTATCCACTGAAGGATCTCTCAGTCTAGGGGGAAAATAGACTAATTGATAGAGGTAATACAACGTTCTTAAGTAGAACAACAGAGCTTTGAATGCCATATCATGAGGCACAGATAATGGCGCTCGGAAAGATGGTGCTGGAGGTTGAGAAAGGTAAGTTTCCTGAGAAACTAAAAAAACCTGAGTAGGTGTTTACCAGAGAAAGAAGGGAACAGCACTGCAAGATGAGAGGACAAAAACAAATGCACAGAAGCAATGAAAGAAGAGTGCAGAAAACCTTGGAGCAATTTCCTGTTGCTGGAGAGTTCAGTGAAAGGAGGGCAAATTGGGAGTTGAGGCTGATATGGTAAGCAGGGGCTTGACTAAGGACTTAGAATTTGTCCTCTAAGTGATGAGACACTGAAGCTTTCTAAGCAAAGGAATGGTCTGGTCACATCTGTGTTCTCTGAAACAGTCATTGTGGGTGCAGGGAGAACGGACCGGACAAAGGAAGAGATGAGTAAGGTTGCTACTGCAGTCAAGAACTGATGAGGGCCTGTGCGGGGGCAGAAAGAGCAGATATGCAGGTATGGAATATATTGAAAGTGTTTCAGTATCAAAAAAACAAAACAAAACAAAAAACAGGCCTTGGTAACTAATTAGATATCGAGTGGATAATATATTAAATATATTATATATTTATATCCACCAAAGTGGATATAAAATATAAAGGGCCAGGAAGAACAGCCAGGCTGAATCACGACACTAGCTCAGTTTTCAGCAGACATTTTCTGTGTGATTCTATTTCATAAAATTAGAGTTCTCAGAAGCCCTGCCAAGAGCCAACATCAAATCAACTATGAACACTTCCAAACAAAATACACAAAGCTGAAGTATTCACACTAATGAGACCATCATTTCAAAAATTCTAGGCTGCTGCAGTTTAAAATGGTGAGGTAAAAAAAAATGTATAGTAATACAAAAACTATAGTAATCTAATTTTAAACATTAAAATAGGACAAAGAATTTGTGGAAAGATATTAATAAATTCCAAACAAATCTCAATGGACCGACCACCAGATTGATTTAGGAAGATGGTAAAAATGTAAAAAAATTTAAATTTATGAATGAAAGTTTCATGATGAATGTTAAAATTCTACAATTGAACTATCAGAAATTCCATTATAAACAAAGGACATATGGAAATTACATGATCACATTAGTAATTATATGACAACACTTACTTTTTATTACTGCAGAAAACCCAGGCATTAAATCAGTAACAAAGACACTGAAAGATGGATTACATTTTACTCTAATTTAGTCAACTACATATGAGAAGTAAATATTTTAAGTAATTGATAATATTACCCTCTTTTCTCACCTCATCATTTTCATTGCCACTTGAATTCTTCCTTGATGATTTATACTGAAAAATATTTCAAACACATATTTTTCCTTGAACATATGAATTCTCTACTAGTAAATAACATATGAGGTTTATTCATATTTTGGTATTTTATTAAATTATCTAATACTACGTTTAATTACATAAGCAGTTTAAAGAGTCCTACCACTTACTAATAGCTAACACATACAGGGTCCAGCACAACTAATGCCCGTTTTTTATTACAAAATCTTTTACTACAAAATCATAAGCATGTAGCTCTGTAACATAACAATATCACACTCAAGTACACCATATGACATTTTAGGTGAAATGTTCGAATTAAAACTATAAATTACCACCCCATATTATTATCCTACCAATGACACTCAAGCAGGCCTTACTTTTGCTAGACCATGTACAGTATGTGCAAGACATTGTTTTACGTACTTTACGTATATCAAGTAACAATTCCTACTTAAACAAATCCATTTTCCATTCATTCCATTTTGCAATCTGAAGGTTGTCTTAAATGTTCCTTTTTCTTAGTCCAGTATATCCAATGTGTCAAGTTACTTTTTTTGTTATCTCAAACTTATGTCTGACTTCTCATAACTATCACCTTATCCTAGGCCTTATCTCATACTTAGTCTATAATCTCATCATTCAAAAATGTCATTATGAAGAAATTTATTTTAAGTTAAAAAAACCACTACATTAAATGTATATATTGACTATACAATAACAGTAATAGTGACATTAGCTAACACTATGCTAGCACTTTATACCAGGCACTGATTGAAATGTCTTACATGTATTAACCCACTTAATCGTCATAACAGCTCTGAGGTAAATACTATTATCTTCATTTTATACTTAGGCACAGAGGCAATATAGTCAATATCAAAAAATGCTACTATATGAAAATGTGCTTCTTACAATGAAGAAAATACAGCATGACAACCACTAGAGTTCTTACTTCTGATTCTTCTTTACCACAAATAATCTTGCAAATCAGTGGCAGATTAATCTTCTGCAAACACCACTTGCACCTCAGCAACTCAGGATTCTCCTGTTAAAAAACCTATTAACTTCTAGATTGTGTCCAAATTACTTTGGCATTCAAAGTGCTCTTTAATAGCCCCATTTACCTATGTAGCTTTATCTTCTATAACTCTTGGAAAAATAGATAACCTACTCCCTAGCTCAACCACAAATTGGAAGCTGAGCAGAATGAGGGATTACAAATACAAAACCTAAGTGCCTCCACTGTCTCTCCTGTGATTTAAGAAAATTCTCACTAATCTATCAGGGTGCTCTTTTCAGCTGATCGCAGGTATAGCTTCAGTGTTTTCAATCCAGTGTTCCAGAATGCCGCAGAATCAAGTTTGCATGTGTAAATAAAACTATTTGCTATTGATCCCTGTTTATGTCATTCTTGGTTCTCTATTCTACTTCAACAAAAGTATGTCATTAGGACAGCAGACAACAGAACTCCAAGATGCCATCAGTCATACCAGCAAAGAAGAAACTCATGATGTCAAAATAAGGGAGCTGTCAAGCTGGAAACTGATGCAGGATTTTACCCCTAAAGGCACTGTTGGAACATTTCTAAGAGGTTACTATATATTGGTATTACAAGGAGTATGTCAGCCCTGGCTGGTGTGGTTCAGTGGGTTGAGTGCTGGCCTGTGAACCAAAGGGTCACCAGTTCGATTCCCAATCAGGGCACAGGCCTGGGTTGCAGGCCAGGTGCCCAGGAGGCAACCATGCATTGATGTTTCTCTCCCTCTCTTTCTCCCTCCCTCCCTTTCTCTAAAAATAAATAAATAAATAAATAAATAAAACCTTTTAAAAAAGAGAGAGATATGTCAGTGTGAAGAAAGGGAGTATCGCTGGGGTTTCTATCCTGCTGGTAGGCTAGGTACTTTTCCACTACTGCCTTTCTTACAAAGAACTCAACAGTGAGCATCTAGGCAAGTATCACTGAAGAGGGCCCAGCATGGAGGGAACAGTCTGCATTCCTGACCATGACCTTCTTTGTCAGGCATCTCAATCTTTGCTAAATGCTTTCATATTCTAATTGAGAATTAACACCCAATAACAGATGACTGGTACAAAAACATACACCCCAAACAAAACAAAATGACATTTGAGTGAATAATAAGCTAACATTTATTAAGTGCATACTTTGTGGCAAGTGCTATTCTAAGAACTTTACATTACATTATTCAATAGTTATAACAATCATTTTTTAAAGATACTATTAGGGTCATTTGATCTTTAAAAATTGAGTTCAGCAAGGTTAGGTAATTCACCATGACACACAATTGGTAGATATTTCAAGTAATGACTGGAACCCAAGTGGCTTGATTCTAGATGCTCAGGTTCTTGATCACTATAATATATAATATATAATATATAATATATAATATATAATATATAATATATAATATATAATATATAATATATAATATATAATATATAATATAATATACTCCCACCTCTAAGTCCTGAATAACTAGTAGGAATGTGGCAGGAATAAAAGGGCTAATGGGGATTCCCAGAAAAAGAAAGCACAAAAGAATAAAAATGTTCAGCCTCTGCAAAAACAAACAAAAGCAAAAAACCAGTTATGTGGCTAGTGAGAGGAGTGAATTGAGGCGGGAAATAAAACTTAAGAGAAGTAAGTAAGTATGACCCATGAAGTTTTGAAGATGTCCAAACTTTATGTTATTAATAATGTGGAGTTAATACAGAAATTTAAGTCAAGAATCTCTCCAAAAGTTGTGAAAGTAGAGAAAAGGGGACTATTAGGAAGTTACACTACATTTTAATTTTTTTTAACAAAAGTAGTTATTGCAATTGTGCCCTGGCTGGCATAGCTCAGTGGATTAAGCGCGGGCTGTGAACCAAAGCATCACAGGTTCAATTGCTGTGAACCAAAGCATCGCAGGTTCGATTCCCAGTCAGGGCACATGCCTGGGTTGCAGGCCACGGCCCCCAGCAACCGCACATTGATGTTTCCCTCTCTCTCTCTTTCTCCCTTCCCTCTCTAAAAATAAATAAATAAAATCTTAAAAAAAAAGAAGTTATTGCAATTGCCCAGACAAGAAAAATGAAGATTTCAACAAAAGCCAAGATAGCTGAGATGGAAAGGAGGTGATGAATTGAAAACAGGATGTTTAATTAACATTCTGGTAACCAATTAGGTGAGGGGAATGAGAGGTGAAAACATGAGAAGAACTTGAGTTATAAAACTTAGACAATAGAGCAGATAGAACTACCATTAACAAAAACAAAGAATAAAAAGGAGAAGTAAATTCTATCATGGGGGGGGCCAGGAAGGTGAGAAATTGAATGTGACATAAATGTAGGGCATCCTGACAATTAGAAATACAGGTCTGGAGACCAGAAAAAGTTTATGGAATATAAATTCAGATCCAGATGAATATAAAAGACATATGAAGTCATAAAAGTTTCAGAGACAGTTTTAGACTAATAAAAAGATGAATCCCTAAAGAGTAAGCAGAAGAAAAGTCAGAAAAAAAGTTAGACAAGAACATCAAAAGGAAAACAGACAAATCAGGGAAGAAAAATGAGTTTCAAGAAATGTGTGGCCCTGGCTGGTGTGGGTCAGTGGATTGAGTGCCGGCCTGAAACCAAAGGGTCACTGGTTCAATTTCCAGTCAGGGCACATGCCTGGGTTGTGGGCCACGTCCTCAGTGGGGGGTGCATGAGAGGCAACCACACATCGGTGTTTCCCTCTCTTTCTCCCTCTCTTCCCCTCTCTCTACAATTAAAGAAGGAGGATGTGGTCATCATTGTCAAATGCTACAGTGCATTTTGCCTTTAGTAGGTTTATGTGAAGCTCTAGTGAGGGGCTATTTCAATGGAGGAATGGAGGTGAAAGGCAGACTGCAAGTGGGTCAGGAGTGATCAGAAAGTAGAGACTGAAAAATGGCAAGTGTTGCTCTAAAAAGAAAACAAAGAGACATCAGAACAGCTGAAAGGTGAATCTGGAGTACTAGTAGAGATCTGAGCATACTTATAAGATGGAAGGTTTTAAAAAGGACATAGAAAAGTAAATGGATAATTGATAAAGGAAAGAAGTAGAGGATGATGTAGTCAAGAACTTACATAAGACCAGTATTACTATTACTCAATTACTATTCTAATTAAAAGTATTCATTATATAGGAAAACTTAGAAAGATATTATTTAGTTTGTATTACTGCACACTGCAAAGGTCCTAAAACCTAAAAATATAGGTTTTACTAAATAAATAGTAAAACTCAATATATACATAGATTTAAAAATACTGTGTAAGTCCAAATTTTTACTAACTCAACTCAGCTGTCCTCAGTTAATATTAGTCTGAATAACTGAAGTTTTATTATATCTAAATTTAAATATCACAATAAAAGTCTGTTCTGAAACAGGTCAGTTCATCTCTGAAGCCTAGATTAAATTTACAGGCAAGACAGTTAACTATGCGCAAATTCTGACTCAGAACAAATCAGGTTATTTCAGAAGCCCAGTTGGTTTCTTTTTTTCAGTATAAAATTAAGTATGGTCATAAATATATATAAACATTTATCTTGGGGGTTAGCTTTTAAATTAAAATATTGTACTATATTTATAAAATCCGATATGTATTTTGTGAGTCATTATGTTGTATCACAGTAGTAATGAGAAACATTTGAAGACAAATATGTATGACATTTCAATAAATCAAATAATCCTTAAAAGTAACTAGGCATAGTAATTCTAATGTACCCTAACATTTTGGTTTAGAAATCAATCATCAAATGCATTCCGAAATTCATGTGTTATCATGCTTACAAGAAATTAAAACTACTAAATTACATTAAAGTAATTTATCAACAAGGTTAGATTTTCATATTTTATTGTGTATCTTAGTAAAATAATATTAATACATTTCTATAAAAGATTTTTTAATAAAGTCATGTGTTTCCTAGAATAGTTTTACTTTGAGAAATGCTGTGATTTTATTTTGGCAACAAGGACATTCAATTTTATTTACCAGAGTAGTATGTGATAGTGGCCAAGGAGTATGAAAGAGTTAATGTAACTCCCCTACAATCATTTATTTATGTGGTCATATATTTATGTGGTCACTTATTTATTTAGGGGGTCATATAATCTGACCCAATGTATATTCTTGCTTGTATAACCGGGACAATATGGTGAAACATTTTTTACTTAGTTTCAGGGTCTCCCCTGAAAAACATACCACGCAAAATTAGTTTGGCAACTAAGAAGCAAGGATAGAGCAACACACATACACAAACACCCATACACTTTCAATAAATATACTGAACAGCAGCACCGTAAACAATTTACCATGTAACAAAGAAACCCTGTGGCTCAGTCCTTTTATGTGTCAGGATAAAGTTGCACAAAAGCTCTGTATGTGTTGTTTCAGAACGCAGCAAAGCAAAAGAAGCCATTGTTGAGTGAACTCAGTGATAATTTGATAGAAGTCTCTAGGGTAGTATATTTTAATATTTAATGAACTATAAATTCAGATTTAGTTCACTAATTTATCTTATGAAAAACCCTTTTGATTCTCAGGAGACAGGCAATTAAGAGAAATTTTCTTTTTGAAAGAAAGACACTTCATAGAAATCGATGTTTTAATCATAAAAATACTGGAAATTGTGAGTAATGGTTTGTATTTGTACTTAATTTAGAGAGCAGTATCTCAACTGTACGTATATATATCTTTTACATTTTAGGAAAAAATTGCTGACATTCTATTTTTGTTAACTGTCCTAACACTGACATCTTCTGACAGCTGAGGAGAACTACATTATCTCCTTAAAACATTCCCTAGTGACTGAAACTCATCTTTGTACCTATTTAAGTGTGGATGAAACTAACATCTGTTGAATAATGGTTATGCAACAGACACTTCAAAGATTATTTCATTTGATCTCTTAGCAACTTATAAAATAACAATGTTATAGAAGGTATGTTTTAGCCATAAAAATAAAATATTTATCAACAAAAGATGCTATTAAATCAAACTCTTTATTTATTTAGGACATTTTTCATTGTATTTTTTCCATTACCATTTATCCCCCCATACCCCCTTCCACCTCTACCCACCCCTCCCCCCACCTGAGGTCACTGAAGCCTTTATTAAGATTTTATTGAGAAGATCAAGTTACTGTAAAACATTAAAAAAAACAATAAAACTGTACTGATTTGAAAATGCTTGTTCATTTGACAGTAAGTAAATAGGCAGCACAGCATACACTTTGGGCTCAAATGCTTCTTAGCTAAGTGACCTCAAGCATATTACTTCGCCTCTCTGTGCCTTAATTTCCCCATCTGTAAAAAATGATAATAATTGTAGTTACTTCATAAGGTTGTTACAAAGATTACATGAGTTTATTTATTTTTTTAGATTTTATTTATTTATTTTTAGAGAGGGAAGGGAGGGAGAAAGATAGTGAGAGAGAAACATTAATGTGTGGTTGCTGGGGGCCGTGGCCTGCAACCCAGGCATGTGCCCTGACTGGGAATCGAACCTGCGATGCTTTGGTTCGCAGCCCGCGCTCAATCCACTGAGCGAAGCCAGCCAGGGCTTTGAGTTTATATTTTTAAAGTATTTAGAACACTGCCTGGCACTTAGTAGGTGCTATGCAACTGTTTTGATAAGTAGATTTTGTACGCTTTTACTATACCAGTAGATTAAATAAATATTAAAAAGGGGAAAGGTTTTCAGGAACTACTAAACAGGACATATGGACACAACCAAAGGGGGGTAGGATCAAGGGTGGGAGGTGGGTTAGGCTGGGTGGGAGGCATGATAGGGGGAAAATAGAAACAACTGTTCTTGAACAACAGTAAAAAAAAGTTTAAAAATTTCTTTTATTAGTTTAAAACACTAAAATTTCCCCATATCATTAGTTATTCATTAACTTTTATCTATTAACAAATTTTCTTGAGCACTTGTGTTCAAGGCTCCATAAAGTAAAAGAAGGGGCTCTAAAATAAGTGCCAGAATGTTAATTACAGACCTGTAAAAAGTTGGGATAAATAGCCTTTCATCACTACTGACCAGGGTTCTGCTTAGAATGCCCTTCCCTTTTTCCCTATGTGTTTTATTTCTTCGTTATCTCCCCTATTGACCAGGTAACAAGAGGCTTGCTAAAAGATTCAGTAATTATTTCTTGAAGGATGAAACTTATCACGTACTTCTTATCACATTTAAATATTTTTGTTTTGGTCATATGATGCTGCTTCCAAATATATGTTATAATCCCATATAAGGAAACAGATCAATGTACATGAAGACCCACTGCTAGCAAACAGAGAAAAACATGAAATGTACTCTTATTTATTAGTGATATAAACTTCAAATTACTACCTACAATTTAGCTTACAACTATGCATTCTGATAAAATTATTATTATTATTAAATGTAAATTAGGCTTTGGGAAACAGCAAAGGTGCAGTAAGACAAGAGAATTTGGTATTCATGGGTGAGGAGCTTGTTTGCACTGTTCATTTGAATCAGAAATTCCAATAGTGGATTCTGACTAGTACTAAAGATTATTCCAATTCCAATGACTGACATCTGCAAATCAGCAGACCTAAACCATACATATATAATATTTACAAAGGTCTGCACAGTAAAATTTCATTAAAACTATGCTAACTAGAAATATGGGATAATTCAGATGCTCTCAGCTTTTAATTTAGTTAAAAGACCACCTTATGAAATCTACTAATATCATAACATAATAAAATGGCAGGGAAAACACTTTTAATCTTTTGTAGAACTATATAAATAATATTTATTTACATAAAAATAATTAAATGCTAATTGTCAACTATTTATTGAAACAAGTCCAATGAAGACCTTTTGCGGGTAATTCTTTTAAAACATTGCTACATATTGTTCCAACTAGCAGTGTAGAAAACATTACATCTTTCTTTGTAAAGAATTTGGTAAACCACAATTCAGACTGATCTACTCATTCAAAATTATTCTATATTACTGAAATATAGATATAACTGGATCATGTTATCTATACCACATACATGTAGAAAATAAAGATAACATTTACTATATGCAACAAGTTATATTCTACCTTATTAACATAAAATAAAACTGATAAAATAAAAACTCATTTCAAAGTAAATTTTACAATTTTAAAGTACCTTGAAATATTCTTTTCTAATCTGTTTGCTCCGCCTCCTTTCTTCACTATGCCAAATTATAGGTTGAGATTCTGGCCACTGTTGTTCATCTGTTTGATCCTTCTGATTTTCTAAGGGCTGTAATGAGACAATTTCTTTTAAGTAAATAAATAAAACAAAATATTAGGTATAATAAAAATTTAATACTCTCTTACCTGCCATGAGAAAGGTGATAATGGTGAATTAACTTCATCTGCTAAGACACTAAAAAAAAAAATCAAAGATGCCTTAATATGTTAAAATATTTATAGTTAACCTTAGATATACATTATAAACTTGATAAAAGACTATAAAATTGCCTTTTTAAAACCAGAAATCTAAAGAATGTATTCATGTCTATGTTTTGAACTAATAACATAAAACTTCAAGTTGACAAAAACATATTGAAGTCTCCAATGAATTATAATCATTACAAAAACAACAAAATGGGCTTATTTAATATCACTGTAGTAGACCATCCTGTGTGGTGTGGGCCCAGCCCCCAGTGACAAACATTTACTGCAAAATAACTTCCCAAAAACCATCCTAAACCTTCCAAGGACCAGTGTAACCTGTTCAACCACTACTGCCTTTCCATTTGCAAACATCCCTCTTCTGTGATGTGATGAGCAGCATCAGCCCCTTTGTTTTCTGTAAAAGGTAAACCGCCTAAAGCCAACTGGTGTACAGTGAATGAGGACCATCATGTGATGGGGGGGACAATAAAATCCTGTCATGGCGGAGGCTGTGGCTTTTGCTCCCCTTGAGAGAAAAGCCATGCTGTCCCTTTTCCTCCACTGGACTGGGTAGTTCATGTGAATGTCTCATTTCATCCATAATGATGCGGACACTGTGGGCGAGTGTCTGCATCGTATGACCTTATGCATAGGACTGCTCTAAGGACGTTTTAGAGGCCAAAAGAAATGTAATGCATAGAAACATAAAAAGAGCACACAAGATATTTATCAAAATCATCACCCAAAGCAAAGCAAAACAAAACAAAACAAAACAAAAAACAACACCAAGTAATTCCTTTTGCCTATTGAATTACTGATTATGAGCCTGTAACCTTTCATTCCAACATACAGGGGCTATGGTAGCAATTCTTTTTATCCAGTTTTTTTTTTTTTTGGAGTGAGGTAAACTGCATGCCATTGTTACACAGCAGATTTGAACAAGGAGTTCCTTTACAAAAAACACACAAAATGCCCACTAGAGATGGTATTATTCAATACTGTTATAAAACTTCTGTTCAGTACAGAAGTAAAAGAACATTTAAAAATGAGAAAGGAACAAATTTCCAAAATTTATAGAGAACATAATTGTCCAAGAGAAAAACATTTTAAAGAGTCTATTATTATTAAGACAAGGTTAGGAGTTATAGAAAAAATACATTAATAGCTTATATATATATATATATCTCAATAATAACAAGTTATAAAATATATTAGAAAAAATCTCATAAAAGGAAGGAAAAGTTACACCTAGGGAAAAAGAGTTAACTGGACATGCACAATACCAATATGTAAAAACTACAACTGTCTAGTAAGGAACTTAAATGACTAGAAAGTTCTTAGAAAGACTAAATATTACAGGTAGCTGATCACTGAAATAAACTCCAATAATTTAAAAAACCAAGAAGTATTTTTGGGCTTGTTTTGGAAATTTGAAAAGAGCTACAAAGTTAATTTGGAAGAATGAATAACCAAGAAAAGTTAAGTAATATAATAAAGAAGACTTACCTACTAGGAAATTATATATTTACATTCTACTAAATTATAGAAATAAATCAGTACTAGCTCCAGAATCTATAGGTTTTTCTGTGGAAGAGGTGTACAGAACTGCAAGTCAAACAACTTATGATAAAAATGAACTGTAACATCATTGAGGAAATGATGGATTATGTAACAAATATTGTTCAGACAACTAGTTAACCAATTGTTAGAAAGAAAATTGAGTAAGAAAAAGGAGAGAGGAAGGGAGAGAGGGAGAAAGGAAAAAAACTAGATTTCTTACTCTATATCAAGTATCGACATTAATGGACTGAAAGGTTTAAATATAAATAAAGATGAAATCACATAAATATCTGCAAAATATGGGTAGTAATTTTTAAAATGTTTGGGTGAAGAGGACATGTGTGGAAAACAATCAAAATTAAATATTGACAAATTCCATAAAGTGTAAAAATTAGTCTTTCGCATCTGGCCAAGGTAGAATTAACAGTGACCAGGTTTATACTCTGACTAAAAGCAATAAAAGAATAGAAAAAATACATGAAATTATACTTTCCAAGACATTAAATATCAAGGAAAAAAGACAGCTACCCCTTAGACACTGGTAACAGACAAGACACAATTCAGGCAGACTGCTATAAGAAGAGATTTTCCAGACCATAGGCCCGAGAGGGGAAACCAAAGTGGGGCCTGCAGAGCTTCCTAAATTGAGGAAAGAAAGTTGGGAACCAGAGGAAAAAAGGTAGATGGAGGTAACAGGATAAAGCAACAGAAAAAAGAGTAACACACAGAAAGAGAACTTAAGAGCCCTACAGAAGCATCCTTCAAATTTTGGTTGAGTAATGACTGAACACTGATCATACATATGAAGAAACTACCCTAGGCAAAAGAATCAGCAGAAAAATTAAAGTATTCCTCAGACTCATAGAGGGCTAGAAGTAGTACCAGTTTCCATCAGCCAGATTGGAAAACCTTATAGTTAATGGGATATCAGGTAGAGTATTATGCAAGCTCTTACCTCATTAATGGGGCAAATTTGATCCTAGATGAAATACCTCACTGTAATCACTTGTTATGTCATCACACATAATAAGTCATAAAACCAAGTCCCCAAAATATCAAATTGCTTTTCAATAATGTTTTAACATCCCAACCAGACCTGGCCAGATAACTCAGTTGGTTAGAGCACTGTTCTGATAAGCTAAGGTTGTGGGTTCAATCTCCACTGAGAGCACATACAAGAAGCAACCAATGAATGCATAAACAATTTGAACAGCAAAGTGATCTCTCTCTCTCTCTCTCTCTCTGTCTCTCTTTCTCTGTCTCTCAAATCAATAAATAAAAATTAAAATAAAGTTTTTAATTTACTACCCAAACCAATCTACAGATTCAATGAAATTCTTTATCAAGATACCAATTGTATATTTCACAGAACTAGAACAAATATTGCAAAAATTTATATGGATCCATGAAAGACGCCAAAGAGCAACAACGATCTTGAGAAAGAAGAACAAAGTTGAGGAATCATGCTAACTAAAATCAAAATTTACTACAAGACCATAGTTATCAAAACAACGTGGTACTGGCATAGAAACAGACATATAGTTCAATGGAACAGAATTGAAAGCCCAGAAATAAATCCATGCCTTTATAGTAAATTAATATTTGGGGTGAAATAACATACAAGGGTTGAAATATAGTTCATTCAGTAAAAGGTGTTGGGAAAATTATATAGATATGTGCAAAAAAACAACAACAAATGAAACTAGACCTCCTTCTTATGCCATGCACCAGAATAAACTCAAAATGGATTAAAGATTTAAATGTTAGACTTGAAACCATAAAAATCCTAGAAAAATACATAGGTAGTAAAATATTGGACTTTTCTCATAGCAGTATTTTTTTTCTGATACATCTCCTTGGACAAGGAAAAGAAAAGAAAAAGTAAACAAACTGGACTAAAAAATTTTTGTACAACCAAGGCAACTATTAACAAAATTAAAAGACAGCTCACAGAATGGGAGAACATATTCACCGATACATCTGATAAGGTGTTGCTATCCAAAATTTATAAAAAATTTTTAAAACTCAAAACCAAAAAAAACCCCCAAAAACAGACTAATTAAAAAATGGGCAAAGGACATGAACAGATACTTCTCCAAAGGCGGACATAGTGATGGCTCATAGACATATGAAAGGATGTTCAACACCACTAATCACCATGGAGATGCAAATTAAAACCATGATGAGATATCATTTCACACCTGTCAGAATGGCAATCATCAAAAAATCAACAAACAACAAGCAAGTATTGGTGAAGATGTGGGAAAAAAAGGAATGCTCATGCACTGTTGGTGGAAAGCAGATTGGTGCAGCCACTGTGGGAAGCAGTATGGAGTTACTTCAAATAATTGATAACCAGAGACACTGAAATTAAGAACAAACTGACAGTAACCATAGGGGACTAGGGAGAGTATAATGGGGGGAAAGGGGAGAAGGGTTTTCAGGAACATCTATAAAGGATACATGGACAAAACCAAGATGGGGTAGGATCAGGGGTTGGAGGTGGGGATGGTTGGGGTGCGGGGGAGTAATGGGGGAAAATGGAGACAACGATACTTGAACAATAGAAAGTTTAAAAAATTAAATTATAAATAAATAAAATGGCAAAAATATTAAATGGACTACCTTAAGACCCAGCAATTTTTTTAATTTTATTTATTTATTTTTAGAGAGGGAAAGGAGCGAGAAAGAGAGAGAGAGAGAGAAACATCAATGTGCAGTTGCTGGGGGCCATGGCCTGCAACCCAGGCATGTGCCCTGGCTGGGAATTGAACCTGTGATGCTTTGGTTCGCAGCCTGCACTCAATCCACTGAGCTATGCCAGCCAGGGCAAGACCCAGCAATTCTATTTTGGGAATATATTGGAGAAACCCAAAACAGTAATTTCAAAGAATATATGCACCTCTGTGTTTACTGCAGAATTATTTACAACAGACAAGCTTTAGAGGCAACTCAAGTGCCCATCAGTAGACAAGTGGGTAAAAGATTGTGGTACATATATGCAATGGAATATTACTCAGCTCTAAAAAAGAATGCAACCTTACTATTCGCAACAGCATAGTGGCCCTAGAGGGTATTATGCTAAGTGAAGTCAGTCAGAGAAAGACAGGTACAATGTTATTTCATTCATATGTGGAATCTAATGAAAAAAGTGCACTAACAAGCAAAATAGAGACAGACTCATAGATAGAACAGGCTGACAGTTCTGGAGCAGGGTTTAGGGGGTGGAAGGGGCAAGCAGAAAAGAAAAAAGAAAAAGAACTCTGGGACACTGACAACAATGTGGTGACTGAAGGGCACTGGTGGAGTAGAAGAGGGTATAGGGTGGATAAGTAGTAAAGGAAAGGAACAATAAATATAATATAAAAAAAGAAAGCTCCAGTGACTACATTAATGTAAGAATAACAGACTTCAGAGCAAAAATTATTACCAATATAACGTCATTTCATAATGTCAAAGATATAAATTCAACAAGATGACATTACAATGCTCAATTTTATGTATCTAGTAACAGCTTCAGAATAGATAAAGGAAAAATGATAGAAATGAAAAATTAAATCCACAAGTAGTTTCGGAGATTTTAGTAGCCTTCATAACTGATAAAGTCAACACTGTACATCCAGGTGGAGGTGTTGAGTAAGCAACAGATAATACAGCTCTGTAATACATACATACATACATGCACACACATACATACATACATACACACACATACATACATACACACACATACATACATACACACATGCACACATTTCACTTGCAAATATTCATGGACACACATAAAATAAAAGATCTAAAGAGAATATACAAAAATACTATGAATTATTTCTGGAGAGAGGATAATGGGTGATGTTTGTCTATTTTTTTCTTTGCGTTTAAATTTTCCAGTTTCTTAACACTAACACTACATTACTCTTATAATCAGGAAAAATTAAAAAATGTTCTGTTTTGTTTTTAAATAAGGAATTGGATAATTGTTTTGAAAATGAGTACCAGTAATAATGCTGTATAGAAAAGGCCAGAATTGGATATCACAGTTTTGAGGTCGAGGAAGTCCAGGCTTTCTGAAGAGAATGTTAGGAACCTGGAAAGGAAGCTTAGAATGGGAATGAAAGGAACTGAGAAGAAAGGTACTAATAGAAACTTTAAGGAGAACAAATATGTAAGATGACATAATCAGTATTCAAAAAGGGAGAGTGGGTTACATCTAGCTAAATGAAAATTAACATAGATGAATGTTTCTAGACTTGGGCATAAAAAGTCATCCTACATTTGAACTTAATTCTGAAAGCCAAAGTGAAAAGGGAAGAAGAAAGGGCAATCCCAGCAGAGAGACCAGGATACAAAACAGATGTGAAACCATGCTGGAATAAGGAAAGGAGTACTGTTCCTAGCTGCAAAAGGTGCCAGTGGAAGAGTTCATGAGATGAGGCTCTGAAGGAAGGCAGAAACTCACATTGACCTTATGGGTTAAGGCAAACATTTTAAACTTTATCCTAAAATTTAGGAAGAGCCATTAGAAAGACCCACAGGGTGCACAAACCTACCCACATGGGAATTAGCACCAGAAAGGCCCAGTTTGCTTGGGGGAAGCGGTGGAAGGGACTGAAATCTGATGGGAAGAGGAGCAAGCACCATTGTTCCCTCTCAGACTCCTGCCCCATATACAGCGTCACAACCCAACGAATGGGTTGCCCCTCCCTGGTGAACACGTAAGGCTCCACCCCTCATACATAACAGATGCAACCAGACCAAAAAAAAAAAAAAAAAGATGGCTCAAACAGAAGAACAAATGAACCAATACTTTTAAGTGACTGAGAGATAGCTAACCTATCAGATGCACAGTTCAAAACACTGGTGATCAGGATGCTCAGAGAATTGGTTGACTTTGGTCATAAATTAGATGAAAAAAAAAGAAGGCTACAATAAGTGACATGAAGAAAAATGCACAGGGAACCAATAGTGATGGAAAGAAAGCTGGGTCTCAAATCAATGGAGTGGACCAGAAGGAAGAAAAAAACATACAATCAGAAAAGAATGAAGAAATAATTCAAAAAAATGAGGAGAGGCTTAGGAACCTCCAGGACATCTTTAAACGTTCCAACATCCAAATTATAGGGGTCCCAGAAAGAGAAGAGGAAGAGCAACCACTGGGAAGCATATTTGAACAAATAATAAAGGAGAACTTCCCCAACCTGGCAAAGGAAACAGACTTCCAGGAAGGCCAGGAAGCTCAGAGAGTCCCAAAGAAGTTGGACCCAAGGAGGAACACACCAAGGTACATCATAATTACATTAGCCAAGGTAAAAATGAAGGAGAGAATCCTAGAAGCAGCAAGAGACAAGGAGACAGTAACCTACAAAGGAGTTTCCATAAGACTGTCAGCTCATTTCTCAAAAGAGACCTTGCAGGCAAGAAGGGGCTGGCAAGAAGTATTCCAAGTCATGGAAGGCAAGGACCTACATCCCAGATTGCTCTATCCAGCAAAGCTTTCATTTAGAATGGAAGGGCAGATAAAGTGATTCTCAGACAAGG